>JAVJIF010011714.1:0-128157 GCA_038442645.1 Agave tequilana | reverse complement strand
GTCCAGATCAAGCAATTGGCTGAGAATCAAAAAGGACTGTTCTTAAGCCAGCCATTGCTAAATCCCAAAGTTGAAAATTCAGGACCCAGTCACTGTCATGCTATTCATACCCTGAGATCTGGAAAAACGAGTTGACAATAAGGTTTCTAGTCCACAATCTCATCCAGTACCAAAAGTTCTACACCTCATGTCCAATACCACCAACTTTTGACAAACCATCCTCTAGTTCAGAGCCATCCACTTCCAAGGCCAAGGGTGAAGAAAAGGTAGATGAGCATACATATAAGCCTATAGTTCCATATCCAAATAGGCTGAGAAATAACAAGTCAAATGCTCACATGGGAAAATAAAAGAAAACATTCAATAAGGTCCAAATCAATGTCCCTCTTCTTGATGCCATTCAACAAGTGCCATCATATGCCAAATTTTTGAAGGAAATGTGCACCAAGAAGAGGAAGACCCAAGTCCCTAAAAAAGTCTTCCTGCATCATCCATCAATGAGCTGCTCACTGGTCCCAATCCTGTTAAGTATAAAGACCCAGGGAGCCCCACCTTTCATGCATCATAGGACAGACTACAATAAATAGGGCACTTCTTGATTTGGGGGCCAGCATTAATCTCCTACCTTTCTCTGTGTACCAACAATTGGGGTTAGGTGATCTCCACCCAACCCAAATGACCATTCAATTGGCTGATCGCTCTGTTACTAAACCCAAGGGGGTAATTCAAGATGTCTTGGTCAAAGTTGGAGAATTCTTTTATCCAGTTGACTTTGTTGTCCTTGAACAACAAAACCAGTATCAAATTCCAATCAAAGGGCACAAAATTCTTGTCATCGGTCGACCATTCCTGGCTACTGCAAATGCAATCATTAATTGCCGGAATGGATCAATGAGGTTGACTTTTGTAACATGACACATGAACACAATGTCTTCCACACACAGCCTCACAAAACAAAAGATCAAACATTTGAGGTTAATCATTAGTAACAATTGTGAGGAGGAAGATGAAGATCCAAAAGATGAGTCACAATCTTGTGATTCTCTTATAAGAGTACCCTTTCAAACGGGGAAAGTTGATTGGATATTTTCACCTTCATAAGCCAACTGAGACTGTATTTGTACCTCCAATTGATATATCCTTTGAAGACTTGTTTGCTGAAGAGATCATGTGTTTAGATGAGTCAACTAGGGGTAAGCTAGCTAATTGTCCACTTCCGGATGTTGATTTGAGTTTTGAAGAATTATATGGAGAAGAGTTGAAATTTCTAAGTAATAACATTGGAAGTGATGAAATTTGAGTGAGAGTGGTGATAAGGACTTTGGTGTGTGAAACGATGTGGTGGAAAGAGTATGAATGAAAATAACAACAAATTGAAACTGGAATCACCTAGGGTAAGAACAATTCAGACCGTTTCCCAATGGAGTTCAAGAAAGAGAACACATTGGAACGATGGGAAACGGGCCAGAGGGAAGCGACCAAAAAGCCCAGGTGAGAGTTACACTTGTATATTCCTTGTAAATAATTCCTTTCCCTTCCATTTTGTTTCATGCATACATATATCATGATGCATTGAGGACAATGCATGAAAATAAGTGTGGGGGAGGGTTTACTAACTTAGAGTTTTTAGATTTTCTTTCTTTTATATTCTTTTAGAAATAAAAAAATAAAAAATAAAAAAATAAAAAAAATAAAAACTTTTGAAAAAGAGACAAAGTTTTGTTCTATTTTTAAGAAAATTAAGATGTATCTTAGAGATTAAGAAAACCTTAATTATGACATCCTAAACCTAGTTGAAGTAATAGATCTTGTTTGAAAATTATAGGCTAAGTAAGTAAAATTGAAGAGATATTTTATCTTGCATTTTTTGCCTTAAATAATATGCACTTTACACTTACACATTCTTGGGATGGAAACAAAGACCAAAAATGCCATATATATATATAAAAAAAAAAAAAAGAGAGAAAAAGAAAAAAAAAAAGAAAAAAAAAATATATATAAATAAAAGATCACTTATTAAGCTGGGGAATTGTGCCTCAAGAAGCATGATGACTCAGCCTAACAGTGATCTCACCTATTAAGCTGGGTAATTGTGCCTCAAGAAGCATGATTATTCACGCCTAACGGTGATTAAGAATAATCCCTCTTAGTTTTGTGGCCTTTTTCACTCGAGTCCTTAAACCAGAGGGATGTTTCCTCATCTGGTGTCTAAGACCATCTGGTTTGGGAGTCATCGGTTATAGGCTCGCTACATGGGTGAATTAGAAAGCCTAATAAACTAAGGGAAGAAAAAGATAAAAAGTATATATAAATAAATAAATGGCTTTATGGTTGGAGTTGAAATCCCAGGAAATTTTCACAGAGCACGGTGTGCTATTATCTAGGTTTATGAAAGATAAAAATATTCAATCCAATTTTGAACTCTTACCTTAATTAAAAACAAGATCTTGCATGGATACTAAGTTTAAGGAAGAATGATTATAGGTGGACTTATGACCTAGGATCACTTATATTTTTGCAAAAATAGTTCGTAAACATGTCTCTTATTCAAAATGCGTTTCAAAATACTAACATTTGTCTTCTTTCTTTATGGATTTTGTGGGTGTAATCCGCTGAAAACCCTCAGGAGACAACACTCCTCCTCTAGGGTAAACTAGAGGTTTAACGGCTTTGTTGCACATGCTCAGTGCAATCGCGTCACCTGCGAAAGTGGTGTAATAAACTTGTAGTTTAGATTTTCTTTTTTTCTTTGTTTTGCTCGGGACGAGCAAAAGAATAAGTGTGGGGGTGTGATTAGTACTCAATATTGCATATTTTATATCATATTCCCCATGCATAATACAACTAATATATGATTTTAATCCTCTTCTCTACTTATTTGCAGGTACACAATTAAAAGGAGATAAAGTAATTAATTACCTTAATTAGCAATAATAAGGTGATTAGTTAAAGATCCAAGATAAAGTCAAATCTCACTCCAGATCCAGAGAGATCCTCGCAACAAACGAAGAAACTAACCATGCACGTGGATAACCAACTCCTAACCAATCTCCACCAGAAAGATCAGATCAACGGCCATGAGATTGCCGCGGCCCGCGGCAATCCGCGGCAATCTTAGGTTTGTTAAGCCCCGGATTTTGTGGTAACAGAATTCTCTCCAGAGGCTTCTCAGATCTGCTATAAATACTGGACTATCACCTGCGAGCTGAGGGTGATCAGAGAAGAGAGAGGGTTTAGTTCTAGGTTTTGTATTTTGATAGTTTTTGTTTAGGGTTTTTAGCTCTCTATGATCTTCTTCTCCCTAGATTTCATTGCAAGAGAGATTTGTATGAGAGAGAGAGCTTGTATCAACAAGGAGTGACAACTTGGATCTATACAAGGATTGATCCATTCTCTACATATCTACTTGAGCTTGATTCTAGTTGTCTTCTTCACTTGCTTTTATTTTGCTTTGTTACTTGCTTTGTTAATTTCTAGCAATTTAATCATGCTTTGTTGTTGTTTTTGTAATGGCTAGTAGCTAATTTCTTGTTCCATGTACTAGCTAACCACTACTCTTGCTACTACTAACTCATGGGTGATTGCTTTACTTAATCTTGCAATTTGTATGTTCTTCTCTTCTCCGATGGGTTTCTTTTCATTTCTTGGCAAGAATCTTGTTGTAACTCTTCATATGATTCATGTGTGCCTCATGTAGAGCCTAGTCTTTGAACTAGTGCCTTGATGGAACATGGAGAGGAAGCACCAATATGCTAATTAGATGTACACTTCTTATGTCGGATCTTGAAAGTTGTATGTTCTACATAAGCATCCCTTGAGTGTATCTCTTGTGATTCTATTAGTGAAAGTCTATCTTGTAGGCCGATAACCATCTATGGAGGCTACAAGACAAGTCCAAGAATGAATCCCCATCATCATAGTGAGAAAGTAATTAGATCACATGCAAGACATATCCATGCCAATGAATTAACATGAGGCACGCATCACTATCACGGAGTTTAGTGAGTTTAGCAAGGTAGCAAGGTTAGCTAGTCATGGATTTCTTGCATTCCAAGTTTTCTTGATTTTGATTTCTTTTTAGTTGTTAATCACAATCCAACCTCAATCTTGATTTTCTCCCAATTTCCACCATGAACATAGCCACCAATTCTTTTCTTTGTTTTTCTTTTAATTCTTATTCTTTTAAACATAGAAGAAGTCTAGTTTGATTTTCTCACGTGTATCGTAACGTTTCTACACTAGCTCTCCTTGTGGTTCGACTCGGTATAGCCTTGTGCTATAGCGGAGACAAGAAAGGGTACATCAAATACATTCTATACATATAATAAGTACGCCCCTTTTCAAGTTAATCACCATCCCAAAATCTCATACTTGTACTGAATACAATACTAATGAATCTGCCAGCTCATAATTTCAATAGTCATCTTGAAAATCGAGTATCAATCCTCATCACTAATCTAGTACAATAAACCACCATCTTAATATATCAATAATCAGTGATCAGTTCTCTCACCCTATCGGTCAACTCTGATCCTCAAGTCATCGATATATTCACATCTCAATAACTGAATTAACAAATGTTCTGACACCTCTATTCAGATCTCCACTCTCCAGTCTGATCAAAGTCATCACAAACTCTTACTTCTATCAAGGTCAATCATAAGATCCCAAAACTCGGTAACATATCAGATATATATCTAAGATCTAAGATCTATCAAGTCAGGTCAATTCAATCAATATCTATTCCTCAGAATCATATTCATCCATCTATAGCCAATATCATAACTCAAGGGTAGAGTCTTCAATCCAATAAGAGATCTAAAAATAGCAGTCAAACTAAAGTTAGTCGACTAGGGAGATGTAGCAAGTCGACTAGGGCAAAGGTAAGTCGACTAATATGTGTATGAGTCGACTAATATAATGGGTAAGTCGACTAATGATCCTGCAAACCTGATATGAATTATACCACCACACATATCTCCACATTCTCTTCAAATGTACACATGCTATACCCACGCACGCAGCACCCAAGCATATGGGTTTCTACATTACATCAATGCACACATACTAACTTACATACATATAATCATGTAATACATGCGCACTACACATTAATCTACACCACACACGTAAACATATCTTCAAAACACTTAATTAAATAAAGAGAGAAATCAGTAATTCTTCGTCAAACGCTCGTAAAAGTCACTGAAGTGGAGCTCGAGCACAGAGAGGAATCAATGAATCCATCTATCTAGACGTGTGACATAGAGCCGTCTAAATTGTCAATGTCAAGCAAAGATGCATGATTAGTAGGTGGAGTAGTAGTGAAATGGAGCATCGATCTAGTGCGGCAACAATATTATCATCATTAAACAAGTCAATGATGCAATGGCCGAAGTGGAGCATGGGGTTTGCGGGCCAGAGATGGAGCCATCTTTTCGATAGTACTGATGTCCAGACCTTGTTTTGATTTGGAAGTAGGGAGAGTATATGCTGAAGGATATCATCAGGTGGCTTGTTGATTCAATCTCCCTCCCTACAAATTTAACTGAAAACTTAAGAAGAAAGATAAGTGTTAAAGGGCACCAATGTGAAGAGCTGATTCTAAGCTGCTACATGAGCTGGGTAACTACATTCTCAGATTGTGAACCAAATGTAGTTCTGTTTATTAGCTTAGATTTTTACTTGGATCAGTGTGCTGCATTATTTTCCTTTACGTCAATTAAATTTGATGACTTAAAGTACAAGCTTTATGTAAAAATGTTGGACCTTTTCTCGTTTGGATTAAGCATCTTTCTACAAGACTTTAACTGTCATGGTCGATGGTCTTTTCTTATACTACAGTTAAGGGTTGATCATCGAATCAAAGATCATATGAAGAACAACGCAATTGTGCGTCTTGTAACAGCATTATAACTAGAATGTACAATGTGTATAATCTAAGGACGAATGATAATTAGATTGAGATATTAACAGATTATGCAAGGACAAGGGCTTGAAATAATTCACTTCATGACGCTGTTCTTAGTCAGAAAAGAAGGATCAGGCTTTCAGAGGCAATAAATCAAACACTTTTAAAGCATGGGTTTCACTAACACCAACCACCTTCAACAAAAGGTCATCAATTAAGCCTCAAATGGAAAGGAAAATTAACAGGATATGAAACTGATGTGTAGAGAGAGAAAACTAAGCTCACATCAGACACACACGGTTATGATCAGTATTTTCTGAATCCTCGAGACGATAATGCCTTCATGCAGTAACAATACAGAAATAGATAGCAGCCGTTTGCCCACACGTCGTTCAATAAACCGTGATCCAAATTCGATTATGAGCTTCATGAATGCAAACAATGGTCATGGCACAGCATCAAATGCATTGCCTCTGACAATATTACGAATTTGTGAATGAGATCACTGGCAGTTGACTTAATGAAATTCAGGCCTTAGTCCCACAATCCAGTGAAGTTCATTTAACAGAAGAAAATGCTTCCAAATTCCCAAATTTTGAACTGAATTATAATTAAACCAAACAACAATGCTCAAGCCCTAGATTAAAGACAAAAATACAGGAATTCGGCAACGAGATTGAGTTCAAAGAGTAGACAAGAGATGGAGATCTCAGAGGAAAGGGACTCACAGTAAGGCTAAGAGAGGCACGGCCACAGGTTGCTCCGGCGCACCAGCGGAGAACCGGTGGATCTCGCGGAGGAGGAGAACATGTTCATCGGCAACGGAGGGTGGAGATCGGGCTCTGACGGAGGTGATGCTCGATTCTGGCGGCGGCTCCGCGAAAAGGAGGGGGAGGTGGAAAGCTCCGGCGGAGATCGCGAATATGGGATGGCCGGCCATGGAGGAGTACAAGAGGGGACTCGGCTGTGAGGATTTAAGTGAAAAAAAGAAGAATATGATGGGATTGGGTTGTGGGTCTATGGTAGGATCAAGGATAT
This sequence comes from Agave tequilana, assembly GCA_038442645.1. NCBI lineage: Eukaryota > Viridiplantae > Streptophyta > Magnoliopsida > Asparagales > Asparagaceae > Agave > Agave tequilana. Next base: position 121,208 of record JAVJIF010011714.1, on the reverse strand, counting down.
AAGGATCATAGGCTCATGGGTAAGGGAAATATGGGAAAGAATAGGAAATAATAAAGGTAGTAATAATAATAAGAATAATGATAATAATAATAGGTAATAATAATAATACCTAATAATGCTAACTATACATATAAGGCCAAATTACCATTTCTCATCTTAAAATAAATTTATTATTTAATATAATAATAATTACAAGAAGAAGTAATAAATTACTTTAAATTAATCTTAATAAAATAATTAGTAGAGCAGAATAAATTCTGTAGGAAAATAAAAATACAGTATTACTAATTAGGGATATTACAGTTTTTTCTACAAGATTTTTGCAAGTGTTTTCAAGAGCTCTTTCACAGAGTTTCTCAATAAGTTTTAGGGCTTCATTTCTACATCAAAAGAGATTTTTTCAAGAGTGATTCTCTTGAGTTTCGAAAGCTTTTTCTTGAGTTTTCACTTCCAAATCTATCTAGTTTTTCTCACACAAGCTTGGGATTTTCATTTCAATAACCAATCCTAATAGGATCCTTTTTGTGAGATGTTTGTGAGAGTGTTTGTTGGTGATCAAGAGAAGGGATCACCAAGTGTTCCACCTTTTGTATTGGAGGAGTTTTAGAGGTTGCGGCCTCACCGAGCTTGCGGGTTCGCATGTTTTGTTCTGCGGGAATAATTAAGGGACTTGCAGGTCCAAGAGTTCTTGAGAGAGCTCATCGTAGATGTTGAGGCACCAAGTGATCTTACGAGATTGTTTATAGTGAAAATCCTTCATAGTGGTGAAGGCCGGGACGTAAAGCAAGTGACTCGAACCTCGAAATAATTCTCCCGTTGTTTGTGATTGCTCATCTCTCTCTCAACTCACTTGTGCTTATATCTTTCATGCTTATATTGTTCACATCTTTATATGGTTGATACTTACTTGCACTTAAATTGATATACATGCTTGGATTGTTTGATATCTTGCATCCCCTTATTTCTTATCTACTATTACATGCTTGATATTGTGTTTGTGCTCACATTAGTATTGAACCAGAGAGTTATAATAGCACCTCAACTCTTAGTCTAGAGGAATCTTGAGGATAAGTTCAGAGCCCTTCACCGAGAATTCAGCTTCACTCTTTGATTATACGTTGTGTGATATTTTTAGTTTGTATAATAAGTTTTTAATTCCGCATTGTTTGGTATTTCATTAGCACATCACCTATTCACCCCCCTCTAGGTGATCTACAATATATGTGTGTGTGTGTGCATAGGTGTGTGTGTGTGTGTGTATGTATATATATAATATATATATATTATATTATATATGGCTTGAGATAGAGTTGAAATCTCAGAAATCTTCACTATCACAAAGTGCATATTATCTAGGTTTAGAAGGATAAAATGTTCAATTCAATTTTGAATTCTTACCTTAATTGAAGTCAAGATCTTGCATATATACTAAGTTTAAGGAAGAATAATTTTTGGCGGACTTATGACCCTAGATCGCTTAATTTTTGCAAAAATATTTCAAAAACTTTTCTATCTTTCAAAATGCATTTTCAAAACACTAACTTTTTTCCTTTCTTTTATATATTTTGTAGGTGTAATCCACTGAAAAACCTTAGGAGACAAAACTCCTCCTCTAGGGGAAACCTAGAGGTTTAACGGTTTGTGGCGCATGCTCAATGCAATCGCGTCACCTGCAAAAGTGGTGTAATAACAATTTTAATTTAGTTTTTCTTTTTTCTTATTTTGCTCTGGACGGGCAAAAGATAAGTCTGGCGTGTGATTAGTTTACAATTTAGTATTATCATATCGTATTTCTTTACCGTTTATGAATAAAACATCGCTTTTGAACCGTGTTGTTTGGCTATTTTGCAGATAATCAAGAGTTCAAGGGTAAAATCAGAAAAAAAGCCTAATTAAAGCCAAATTCGGTAATTAAATCTTATTACTTGGAGGCCAGGCTAGAGAGTTTCTAGAAGGACATTGATCCAGAAGTTGGGTGCAAATCTAAAGAAAATCAAATCCAATTTACCCAAATCCAGAACTTCTAGAAGGTCCTCACAGCTGGATGAAGCCACGAAGTGAAACCAGGGATCTGTCCCAAGTATTGTCACGAAAACGTGGCAAGTTGTCACATTTCGCAGAAATCTTATCAGCCTGCACATTGATTTTCGATGCGTGGCTTCGTCTTGCCTTCCAGAGTCTTCTTTTTCCTATAAATACTATATTTTCAGAGTAGAGATGAAGGGAGAGAGCAGTAGGCTAGGTTTTCTCTCTTTAGTGTAGGTTAGTGTATATTTTCTCTTTTCTTTATTGATCTTGTGTTGGCCCAAAGGCCATTAGCCCTATATCTTGATGGATATTTTGATGATAACAAACCATATCTAGTTATGTATTTAACAATTTTTGTTTAAAAGTATTTCAAGTTAAAATAGGTTGATTTGACGGCTCCACAATCAAGACTCACAAGTTTGGAGTTCGCCAAAGATTTGCATTCCCAAGCCAAGCACAATAGGAAGCTTCGGGAACAAGACGATGAAGAAAAGACCAAGTCAAGATCAAGACTATGAAGAATACCAAGATTTGTATTTGTATTTTTCATTTTAGATATTTTGTCAAAACCTAGATGTTAGAAGTAGAGTTATGGGATTACCACCTACACACACATTTTAATTTGGTTCATGACTTCAAAAAGGATTTTTAATTTCTATTTTCAATTTAGAGTTAACATGTTTAGATTAAGTTTTTGGAAAAACATTTATTTGGAAAAACAAGTTTATCAAAGAAGTTTTATAAAAATGTTTCAAACTTGGTAGAGTAGTGACATAGGCTCACACTCTAAGTTTTACAAGATACAAAACTTCATATCCAAGACCATTTCCAAAAACCCCAATTTCTGGTTTCTGGAAGTTCTGATTTTCAGAACTGACAGAAACCGGTCGACCGTCCCGGTCGACCGATGCGCACAATCTGTGCATGTGCGTGTCAGTCGACCAACCCGGTCGACCGAGAACTGTGCAGTGCTCTCGGGTAGATTGGGTCGACCGGGCGGTCGACCGCTGAGCCCCAACGGTCGGATTTTTGACCGTTGGCGGTCGACCGCCCGGTCGACCGGCTTCTGTCAGAAGTTCTGACAGACTCCAACAGCTATATTTTCTGACTGTTTTTCTTTTGGGATTTGATCCCAACGAATCTCTGAAGCTGTTTTTGACCCCTATAAATAGGAGGTCACTTCAACATGATTAGACAACTATCAAGAACATTTTTACAAGAGATTTTCAAAGGATTTACAAGTTTTCAAAAGGCTTTCATTTTACAAAAGATTTCTCTCCAAAAGCCCTAAATTTCTAGACACCCATTTGAAGTCTATACCTCTACTTCTCTCTAGCTTTTGCACTACACAATCCCATAATTCTCATCTAAATATTGGTTCTAGGATTGTGCAAGTGAGCGAATTTTGATCAAGTGTGATCATTTTCTTCTTGAGTGAAGTTGTAGAGGCATCGGCCTCAAGCGAGCTAGTGTGCTCCGGGTGGTGTTGCGGCATCACGAGAGATAGGACAAGTGTGTCCTTGTATTGGTGATCCAGTGGGATCTTCAATAGTGGAAATCCTTCAAGTGTGAAGGCGGGGACGTAGAGCGTGGCTCGAACCTCGGAAACATACCTGCGTGTTTGCGTTTGCTCAAATCTCTCTAAACTCTAAAACTCTTAATTCTTGCACTATTGATTGCTTCATTTATTGCAAGTCTTTATTTGAGCTAATTGTGTTAGTTAATTTTTAAATTCCGCATTTGTGCCATTTACATATAGCCATCACCTATTCACCCCCCCTCTAGGTGATTTCAATTGGTATCAGAGCCTAACCCTAGTATTGGTTTAACCACCTTAGGGAGATCCTTGCATTTGGCTATATATTTGTTGCATTCTTCATATATTGTGCATTATGCTATTCATCCATGGCATCCCTTGACTTTTCTAGCATCAAGTCCCCACCCAAGTTTGATGGCTTGAACTTTCCCATCTGGAAGGTCAAGATGAACCTCTTCCTTAAGTCCCTAGGAGTTAGAGTAGCTAGGGCCATAACTAAAGAATTTGTAGAGCCTCTCACCGATGAGAGATCATGGTCCGAGGACACTACAAGGACTATGAGGCTAATGCTAGGGCTCAATATGCTTTAACCAAGCCCTTAATGAAGATGACCTCTCACGCATTATTAACTGTAAATCTGCATATGAAGTATGGAATGTTTAATTGTGACTCATGAGGGAACGTCACAAGTCAAGAGATCCAAGATTGACTTGCTTCGTTCTCAATATGAGAATTTTTATATGCTTGAAAGTGAAAGCATTGATGACATGCTCACTCGTTTCACCAAGATCACTGATGCTTTATCTTCTCTAGGTGACACGATTGACAATGACCAAAAGATAAGGAAGGTCATTAGAGCTCTTCCCAAGGCATGGGAAGTAAAGGCGACTACCCTCAAGGAGCTTAACGATCGGGAGGAGATGACTTCTCCGGCTTCATCGGTAATCTCAAAACACATGAGATGGAGATGAAGGTAAGAGAAGAAAGGGAGGCACCTAAGAAGAAAGCACTCGCCTTCAAAGCCACTCCAACCATCATTGAAGAGGATGATCATCGGAGGATTGCGATGAGGACTTCGCCATGCTCATCCGGAAGGTAGGCAAAATGTTTTACAGGAAAGGGAGGCAAAGCAACTTCCGGAGAGGGAAACCTCAAGGAAGATATGAGAAGAAAAGAGAAGAAACCGTCCTTACTTCCATTGCAAGAAGATCGGACACCTTATTGCGGATTGCCCCGCTCTCCAAGCCACAACCTCCAAGAACGACCATAAGAAGAAGAAAGCTATGGTGGCCACGTGGGATGACACGGAGTCGGATTCCGAAGAAGAACGACGCCGCACACATGTGCTTCATGGCACATGGAGACGATGCTTCGAAGGTAACAATCGATAACACTTTGGATGAGGATGAGTTGACTATGGATGAGTTAGCTCAATTTTTCGAAGAACTACAACATAGGTATGAGATTTCTCAATCTCATAACAAGAAACTAAAAAGGGAAAATGAGTCTTTAAAAGATAAAATTAATATTATTGAAAAAGAGAAAAATGATTTATCTTGTGCATTTAAGAAAATAAAAAATTGACTTTGAAAAATACAAACTAGCTTGTAAAGGTAAAACCCCTATTGCATCATGTAATAAAAATGATTTTGTGGAAATGCAAAAACGAGTTGATGTTTTAGATTCAACTCTGAAAAAAGTGTGCCTTTGATCTAACTAAATTTGCATCTATATTTCCTAAGGGAGTAACCAAGGGAAACACACTCACCATGTACATGCACGGAAACATGCACACACACATAAACATGCATACATGTATGGTAGTGGAGAATTTACATTTGCACGCATTGTGGCCGCAAAGGTCATTTAGAAAAGTTTTGTTTTGCTAAAAATAATGTGCATAATAAATATGTTTGGGTTCGTCCCGGTACTAATCCAAAAGGACCCAAAAGATATGGGTACCAAAAGACCCCAATTTTAGATGAAACAGGTGGATCTTCTTCCTCCAAGACTTAGGGAAACGGTGCCCGGGTGGTAGATGCTGATTGTTATACATATTTGCATATTTTACCGCTTCCATACCATGCATATTGCAAATAAAAATATGAGTTTTAATCCTTTTCTCTCTATTTTTGCAGGTCCACATCTTAAAAGAGAAAAAGGCCCAAAATCTCTTTAATTAGCAATAATTAAAGAGATTTAATTCAAAGCCCAAAAGGGCCCAAGTTTGAATTCAGAATCAAGGGAGATCCACGCGCCAACTCAATGTTCTAGAAGGCCACGTGGCTAACAAACTTATAACAACTTCACAACAGAAAGTTGTTAACCAACAGCTTTCAAACGGCCGCGCCTTGCCGCGCGCGCGCGGCAAGATCTGGGCCGTTGAGCCCCGGATTTTTCTCCAACGATCTGGGCTCTAGATGCTTCTCTCTGATGGCTATAAATACATGACCAGGGTCTGCACGAGCGCAACAGAGAAGAGAGAGGAGAGAACTAGGGAAACTCTTGTATTTTGTTTTAGTCTTCTCCTAGGTTTTAGTCTCCATCTTCTTCCTCTTAGAGATTTTGTCAAGGAGAGAGAGTGAGTGCTGTTGAAAGCTTGTAATCAAGAAGGTGACATCACTTGTAACAAGGGTTAATCAAAGCTTCGTCTTCTCTTTGCAAGCTCTAGTACGTTTTACTTTGTATTGCTTTACTTACTTTGCTTTCTTACATTTCCATTGCTTTACTTCTCTTTGCTTTACATCATGAATTGTAGCTTTGTTACTTGTGTAATGGAGAGCTAAATTTCTATTGCATGGCTAGCTAACAAACTTACCTAGCTAACTTCTATCTCTTTGGATGATTGCTTATCTTTATACTTGCATTGTGAGAGTTTCTTTTACTTACCAAGGAAGTAGAGTTGCTTTCCCTTGGTCAATGCTTGTACAAACTCCATATGACTCATGTGTGCCTCATTTAGAGTCTTGTCTAGAACAAGAGCCTTGATGGAACATGGAGATGGATCACCAAACATGTGCTACTCGTATAGTAAGAACAACTTCTTTACTTCAAGCTAATTTGTTGTTATGTCTTGAATGTTCAAATGAATGTTGATTCTTCTAACTTAGCATTCCTTGAGTACCAATCCTAGAGTTCATCATTGATATCTATCTAGAGAGCCAATGAATCAATATGAGGCTTCAAGCTAAGAACTAAAGGAACACTCATCTTCAAAACGGTAAAGTACTTTGAACAAACAAGCAAGTCATACCTATTGCCAATGAATCAACATGAGGCAATCAAGCATCACCATTGAGTTTAGTAAGTTAGCGAAGTAAAGTTAGCTAGCCATGTACTTTCTCATCTAAAGTTTTCCAACATCTTCTTTACTAGCTTCTTTTCTCTTAGCAATACACTTTACTAAAGTTCTTTTGATTTCTTTCCATCATGCACAAATCAACCACTTCTTCTATTTTCTTTTCCATGTCTCTTGCATTTGTGTAAATAACAAAGAAGAATCTTCATTTTCATTTCTTCACTCCGAACCGTAAAACTTCCAACGTGAGCTCTCCTCGAGGATCGACCCGATATAGCCATTGCTATAGTGGAGATTGGAAAGGATATATTAACCATCTCAAATACATTGTGAATGACAAAGCACCGAGGTTAACTCTAAACCTTTCTTCTTTCATTGAATACTTGTGCAATAACTTCACACAATCCTTTCCCAATCAATTTTTGGCGCCGTTGCCGGGGAGAGCAACGGATTTTCTTTAAAGTGAAGAACTAAACGAATCTTCCTCTCTGTCGCAGGTTACAGGTTGAAAAAATAGGAAATTTTGCATTGCAGAAACATATAAGCGGACCTGGGCCTCTGCTCTCGAAAGCAGAGACCAGGATCCCTCTGACTTGCCGCGTTCCCACGGCAAAAGCCGCGGTTCTGCGGCAAGGAGGAGTTGACTACTGACCACTTTTCTGCAGGGTTGCTTGCTCTGCAAAATACTGCTGCTGCAATACTTAAAATCTTGTATGCTTCACCTATTACCTGCTAATAATCAACAGTAAAAAATTGGTTGAAAAGTTAAAAAATTGTTTAGACATTTGCATTCTAGGCACGTGTCTTTCAATTCCTTTACTTTTACTGTTGAAGAGTGCTGGAGGCAAGGTACGTAAGCATAGCATATAGACTAGGACTCACTCTTTGTTTGATTTAATTACGCTTTGAGTGAACCTTATTTGTTGATATCGTACACTTGCACAAATCAACTTTAAGGGCATCACCCATAAAAAAAGATAAGGTGGGGATTTTATCACCCTTTCCTTAGCCCACAAATCATTTTCCCAAGCACTCACAATCCTAAGCTTCTAAATAAAAATTGCTAGACGCTGGCCCTAGGGACATCCGGACTCACTTAGGAGATTATCCTAAGGGGAAAAGTGTTGAAAAGTGACTTTTGTAAAATCAGTGTCTAGGAAAGGGGTTGAGGGCCGAAAGCCCGAAGGTTGCTGGTTACTTAATTAAGGAACGTCTCTGACGGAAAACCTCCCACCAACCTTGACCTTCCCTGGCTGATTTGCTTATAGTCAGAGTCTACACTAAACCTCCTGTGGACGATCTAAAGTTAGGAGTCGTCTAGGTCCAGGAAACCTAGAAAGCTTGGATTGATTTTTCTTTTTTCTTGTTTGTTATTTTTCGTTTTCCGCCTGTGTGATTGGTGCACGTTGATTGTGTAATTGTATGCACGAGTGGTATCGAGATCCGAATTCTGCTAGGCTTGTAAGAACTTCTACACTGCCACATATACCTCCACTCGACACAATTCCAATCATGACCAACAACGTTTCGTTGCAAGACAAGTTCTATCCTATTCGCACATCACTTCCATCTTGCATTCTCCTCCCAAATACAAATGGAAATAACTTTGAGTTAAAGCCCCAGTTAATAAACACACTTCCACGATTCCATGGCCTTGAATCTGAGGATGCATACTTCTTCATTCGAGAGTTTGAAGAAGTATGCCTTATGATGAGAATTTCCCAGTTGACCGAAGATGCTGTCAGACTTAGGTTTATACCTTTTGTACTTAAGGATATTGCTAAGAAGTGGCTTTATAATCTCCCAGTTAGTTCAATTTCTTCTTGGGATGATTTCATTAAGGTCTTTCTTAAAAAGTTTTATCCTATCCATAAGACAGCCCTTATGAGGAAGAATATAATGCAATTCAAACAAGAAGCAAATGAACCGTTTTGGAAGTACTTTGAGCGCTTCAAAGACCTAGTAGCCCTGTGTCCCCATCACGGTATAGAAAAATGGCGCCAGTGCCAGATTATCTATGATGGGCTCGATTATCAGACTAAGACGCTCCTTGAAACCATGTGTCAAGGAGAATTCTTAAAGAAGGATGAAGATCAGGGTTGGGATCTTTTTGAGGCTTTAGCTGAAAAGACAGTCCAGTGGGAGTTATGTACTGAGAAACCTACACCCACAAATTCAAGAACCGGTTTACACTCCATAGAATCCTCAATAGCTGCAGAAGCTAAAATTACACAATAGATGAAGAGGATTGAATTGCTAGAGTCCAGGGAAAATTCTGCTGTTAATCAGGTCAACCCATCACTTGTGGTTAATCCGGGTTGTACCTACTGCCATGATCTGAATCATCTGTTTGAGGAGTGTCCAGTGTATCAAACTCAAATGTTTCAGGAGAGTACGAATGCCGCGTACACCAGACCCACTTACAATCCTTACTCCAAAACCTATAATCCAGGATGGCGAAACCATCCTAACTTTTCTTGGAGTCAGTCTGGTCCTGAGTAGCCGAGACAACCATTTCCACAACAATACCCTGCTCAGTCTCATCCACCGACTTACCACCAGAACCCACCAAATGTCCATTCATATCAGAGTCCACCCAGATTCCAGTCATACCAAAATCCTGTGCCTTACCAAGCAAATTTTCAGCCCCAGTATCAGCATCATCCACCACCCAATCCTTCAGACAAAAGAATTTCTGATTTGGAGAAAATGATAGAGACCTTATCTAAGAACCAAGCTTCAATGATGAACAATCAGCAGCAGGACATGAACAAATTGCAAATCCAGATAGGGCAGTTGGCTAACTCTCTGACTGAAAGACAAAAAGGAATGTTACCTAGCCAACCTGTGCCCAATCCCAAAGCCCATTTTCCTCTGCATGAAGTTGAAGACTTGGGACCCAGCCAATGCCAAGCCATTCAAATCCTTAGATCTGGGAAACATGTAGATAATAAGGTTTCAAATCAGTCTCCCAAATCTGTGTCACCACCTTCTGTTCCAATTCAACCCATGCAAGACAATCCTTCATCAAGCACACAACCATCCACTTCCCAGTCTAAAGGAAAAGAGAAAGTTGATGAGCAAACATATAAGCCTGTTGTCCCATTCCCAAATAGGCTTACAAATCATAAGATGAATGCTCACATGGAGAAGATAAAAGAGATATTCAACCAAGTACAAATCAATGTCCCTCTCTTAGATGCCATTCAACAAGTCCCATCCTACGCCAAGTTTTTGAAAGAAATGTGTACCAAAAAGAGAAAAGCAAATGTCCCTAAAAAAGTCTTCTTGGCTTCCAACATAAGTGAACTGCTCAATGGTCCGATCCCTGTGAAATACAAAGATCCAGGGAGCCCAACCATTTCTTGCATCATAGGGCAGACCACCATAAATAGGGCTTTGCTTGACTTGGGCGCGAGCATCAATCTTCTCCCCTTTTCCGTATATCAGCAGTTAGGGTTAGGCAATCTTCGTCCAACCCAGATGACTATCCAATTGGCTGACCGCTCTGTAAAGATTCCCAAGGGGGAGATTACAGATGTTTTGATACGGGTCGGGGAATTCATTTACCCCGTGGATTTTGTTGTTTTAGAAACACAACCCGTACAAAATCACAGAGTGCAAACACCCGTCATTCTCGGACGTCCTTTCTTAGCCACAGCGAATGCGATCATCAACTGCCGAAATGGATCGATGCGTCTAACGTTCGGAGATATGACAAAAGAGGTGAATGTCTTCCATCTGGGGAAGCAGCCAAGGGATGTGGACAATGATTCTTTCGAAGTGAACTTGATTGAGAGTTTGACTAGTGAACATGTCGACGAGGTGGAGTATGAGTCTGAAGAGGAGTTTGAGTTGGAGTCGGATGACTTCAACCTTGATCAGATTGTTGGATCAAATGTTGAAAGGACTACTAATTCCACCCCTATTCTTCCCTTGCACCATGAACAACCAGTGATAGATCCGGTCCCTTCCTCTGAGCTTAAGGTTCTTCCCAACCATCTCAAGTACAAGTACTTGGATGAGAAGGAATCCTTTCCTGTAATAATTGCATCTAATCTCACTCAACAACAAGAAGAGGACCTTCTGACTGTGTTAAGGGAAAATAGAGAGGCCATTGGTTGGACCATGGCTGATATCAAGGGGATTAGTCCTTCCATTGTCCAACATAGGATTCATTTGACGGAAGATGCCAAGCCTAAACGAGACCCACAGCGTAGACTTAACCCAATTATGCAAGAAGCTGTTAGAGATGAAATCTTAAAACTATTAAACAATGGGATTATCTATCCCATATCCGATAGTCAATGGGTTAGTCCAGTTCACGATGTGCCTAAGAAAGCTGGATTTACTGTGGTGGAAAATGAGAATAAAGACTTGATACAAACACGTCTTCCAACGAAGATTCGAGTTTGTATTGATTACAGGAAACTGAACACTGCCACACGTAAAGACCACTTTCCACTTCCTTTCATTGATCAAATGCTGGAGAGATTGGCGGGACACGAGTATTATTGTTTCCTGGATGGATATTCAGGATATAATCAGATCCCAATTGCTCCCGAAGACCAAGATAAGACTACCTTCACCTGTCCTTTTGGAACGTTTGCATACCGTAGGATGCCCTTCGGCCTTTGCAATGCTCCTGCAACGTTTCAACGTTGCATGTTGAGCCTGTTCTCAGACATGGTGGAGAAATTTTTGGAAATTTTCATGGATGATTTTTCCATTTACGGGGATTCCTTTGAACAATGCTTGTACCATCTGAAACTGGTTTTACAACGCTGTATGGAGAAAAATTTGACACTTAACTGGGAAAAGTGTCACTTTATGGTCAAGCAAGGAATCGTACTTGGGCACAAGGTATCAAGTATAGGAATCGAGGTAGACAAGTATAAAGTGGAAGTCGTAACGAAGCTCACTGAACCAACATGCTTAAAGGACATTAGATCATTTTTAGGGCACGCCGGCTTCTATAGGCGATTTATTCAAGGGTTTAGCAACATTGCAAGACCCTTAACAAATCTCTTAGGAAAGGATGTACCCTTTATCTTTGATGAAGAATGTCAAAAATCGTGGAAAGAGCTTAAAAGTAGACTTGTCTCAGCACCGATCATCTCTGCATCAGATTGGACCAAGCCTTTTGAGGTTATGTGTGATGCCTCTGACTTTGCTATAGGCGCCGTTTTAGGACAGCGTATTGATAATAGGCAACACGTAATCTATTATGCTAGCAGAACGCTGAATGATGCCCAACTCAATTACACAACTACTGAAAAGGAATTTTTAGCAGTTGTCTTTGCGTTGGAGAAATTTCGTCAATATCTGCTAGGGTCCAGGACGATTATTTTTACTGATCACTCCGCCCTAAAATACTTGATGCAAAAGAAGGATGCTAAGGCAAGACTGATTCGATGGATACTTCTTTTGCAAGAGTTTGATTTGGAGATTAAAGATAAAAAGGGCGTTGAGAACGTGGTAGCAGATCATTTGTCGAGAATCCCGAATGCACCTAAAGAGAGAATACCGATTAATGATGATTTTCCTGACGAGCACATTTTTGAGATATGTGGAGAGCCCTGGTATGCTGATATAGTGAACTACCTTGCTACCAGGCAAATACCTTCTCATTGGTCAGGCCAGGAAAAACACCGTTTCATGCACCAAATGCGGTTCTTCTTTTGGATGAACCGTATTTATTCAAGTACTGTCCTGACCAAATCATACGTAGGTGCCTTCCTGAGGATTAACATCAAAGTGTTTTGACATTTTGTCACAAGTTAGCTTGCGGTGGACATTTTGGTCCACGGAAAACTGCTGAGAAAGTGCTTCAGAGTGGATTTTACTGGCCCACTCTATTTAAGGATGCATATAATTTCTGCAAGCTTTGTGATAAGTGTCAAATGACGGGTCGTATCACACAAAGAGACATGATGCCCCTCACACCCATCTTGGAAGTCGAAATTTTCAATCTCTGGGGCATCGATTTTATGGGACCCTTTCCTCTGTCCTATGGTAACCAATACATTTTGGTAGCCGTAGATTATGTTTCCAAATGGGCTGAAGCGATTCCAACACGGACAAATGACAACCATGTTGTCATTAAGTTTTTAAGAGAATACATTATCTCTCGCTTCGGAGCCCCCCGTGCGATACTAAGTGATAATGGGAGTCATTTTTGCAATAGGGCTTTTGAAGCCCTGATGCGTAAATACTCTATCACTCATAAATTATCCACGGCTTACCATCCTCAAACCAACGGGCAAGTTGAAGTAACGAATAGACAAATAAAACTCATTTTGGAGAAAACCATAGGACAGAACTGTAAGGATTGGTCCATCAAACTCACTGATGCCTTATGGGCATACAGGACCGCTTACAAGACTGTCCTCGGTATGTCTCCATATCGAGTTATATTTGAAAAACCTTGTCACTTGCCAGTTAAATTAGAACACCGAGCTATGTGGGCTTTAAAGCAGCTGAATTTAGATTTGGATAAAGCTGGTGCATTAAGGAAGTTGCAGATATCCGAGCTGAAGAGTTAAGAAACGAGGTATATGACAATGCTCGGATCACCAAACACAGAGCCAAACTTTTTCATGATAGATCCATTCACCGCAAAATTTTTGTCTTAGGACAAAAGGTTCTGTTATACAATTCACGACTCCACCTCTTTCCTGGTAAATTGAGAACCAGGTGGTCAGGGCCATTCATTGTTCAAAATGTCTTCTCCCATGGTACGATTGAGATTCTTGACCCGAATAATGGCAACAAATTCACTGTGAACGGTCAACGTCTAAAGCCATTCTTTACCACCGATTCTGTGTCACACGAAGTTCATGAATTTGGTCTTTGTGACCCAGTTTATTTGTGACAAATTCCATCTGTACAGTTCCCCGAATTTCCCTGCATATCATTTTGGGACCATTTTTTTTTTAAATAAAAAAAATAAAAATAAAAATAAAAATAGATTTTTACTTTTTCTTTTAGCAAAGATAAAAAATAAAAAATAAAAAAAACTTAGGGAGTTTTTCACAATTTTTTCCTAGGAGTTTTTCATTTTTTCCTTGAAGTCAACTCCCTTTTCCACTTCTTTGACCTAGGTTTGTAAATACACTCTTTGACCTAGGGTTAAATTTGGAAACCATTTTTTTCCCCCTCCTATAAATACTCTTTTTCACCTATCTTCCTCCCTCAAACGAAAACGTCCCCTCAGATCTGAAATACACCTTCAACAGCCGACCTCCACTAAAATTCTGCTCCCCAGTTTTCTCTACTCCGCCGCGCTCTGCCGCAGCTCCGCCGCCGTTCTGACACCTCAGGAGCGCCGGAAGAGTTCAGGCCGACTGACTTCTTTCCCTGGAGACAGAAACAGACCCATTCTTCCCGAAGCTGTCTCTGGTGCCTTCTGCACGCCTGTCTTTCGATTTTCCCCCCCACGAAATCCGGGGTGGTTTGATCTCTTGTCCCTTGGTTCCTTTGCTCTAATTTTTACTGTTATTTATGGCCCCTAGTTTGTTTGTGGAGAGGGATTTCTCTAAACTTTTGAATGATCAAGGGGGATATGTGCTTATATTTGTAGATCTAATACGTGCGTGGAATTGGTATTCCTTAGTTTATGATAACAATGACAATGATGCCTACTATTGCCCTGAATTGGTCACCACATTTTACAACACATTGGATCATGCATCTGTTAATCATAACACACAACAATTCACAGTTCATATGCCATTAGGTGACATCTTTGTCACCATTCCACTCATTGCTGAAATCACCGATGTCCCCATTCATCCCCATCATACTGACCCTTTGCCACTGGTTGATTACATGCCCATCATGGGGGTCCGCTGCACAGAGCAGGACCGTGGGCTCAAAGCCCAATCCACGTTTAGAAATGTACATTGCATTGGACGTTGGCTCCAACGCAATATTTTTGGACTTGATCATACCACTACTTTCAACAGACCCGTGTTACAAATCATCCATGATTTAATGACTCATAGACACACGGTTTGTTTGAATAGGGCCATCTTCCATGCCATACTTGATAATTCCTCCCGCACTCGGGGTGCAAAGTATTCCCATCCAGTCTTGATTACACGTCTGTGTAGAAACTTCATACCAGACGATGTATTTGACTCCTTTCCCCGCGTGTATGTTGTAGCAGAGAGACCCACTAGCTCATACACTGGTTGCTTACATGCCCTCTGGACACCTAGTGCCCAGCCTGAGGATATTCCTGTGGAGTCCTCTTCGGAGGAGAGCTTAGAGGAGGTAGATGAGCCCCAATTTTGGAGGCAGGATCCCCCCCAGAATCACAAGCCTTCATGTCCGCCGTCTGGAAGGGCATGAAGAAGATCTTTAGAGGGCAAGTTCGTCTGAGGAAGAAGGTCGAGGAGAATTCCTCTCGTTTGGACAGTATAGAGGCGGCATTGAGACGATCACAGTCTGCTGGACCAAGCACCACCGCTGGTCCAAAGCGACAGAGGGGATGATTTTTATCCTTTACCTATTTTCATGCATATTCTTATCTTGCATACATTGGGGACAATGCATGAGATAGGTATGGGGGGTAGATGCTAACATAGGATTTTTCATTTTCTTTTTAGGCCTTTTATTTTTTTAGGATTTTTCACTTTCTTTTTAGGTTTTTATTTTCTTTTAGATTTTACCTTTCTTTAGAGATTTTCTACTTTCTTTTTAGATTTTACTTTTTCTTTTAGAAAGATAAAAAAATAATAAAAATAATAAAAAAAAGAAGAAGAAATTCTTTGATCCATGTCTAAAGAATCAAACTTGAAATTTAGGGATTAAGGAAGCTCTAAATTAAGATTTTTAATTATAAGTTGAAAAGAGGAGTTTTGTTAGATTTTTAGGTTAAGTAATAAAGGATTAGAAAAATTACTAGATTTTAATTCTTTCTTTAGATATAAACATTAAACATATTGAAGGATTGATCGAAGACTTTGTGATTTTATTTACATATATATATAATAAAAAATATATATATATATAAAAGAAAAAAAAAGATGTACATAAATAAATAATAAATACTTAGCCACTGACTAAGCTGGTTAGCCGTGCCTCAAGAAGCATTGCCGATCACGCCTAAAGGTGGTTAAGTCCTTAAATTCCTTCGTGGCCTTTTTTACTCGAGACCTTAAACCCGAGGGATGTTTTCTCATCTGGTGCCCTAAGACCGTCTGGTTTGGGAGTCATCGGTTAAAGGCTCGCTACAAGGGTAAACTAGAAAGCCTAAGGATGCTAAGGAAATGTAAATAAATAAACATTGTAAATAAAAAAAAAGAAAGAAAAAAATATATTATATATAAGTAAATAAATGAACTTAGTCTAAGAAAGATCCTTCATATTTATAGTTGTATATATCCTAGGATTGATGCAAAATCCGGTTTTTGATCTTTTCCCTAAAATCTTAACCTAAGCTGAAAACAAAACTCCAATTAGACACTTATAAGAGGAATGAAAAGTTTAGGGTAACCTGAAACCTATAGCTCAAGTTAGAATCTTTAAAACATGGATCAAAAATTTCACTAACCCTTTTTTTTCTTTATGGATTTTGTGGGTGCAATCCGCTGAAAACCCTCAGGAGACAACACTCCTCCTCTAGGGTAACCTAGAGGTTTAACGGCTTGTTGCACATGCTCAGTGCAATCGTGTCACCTATGAAAGTGGTGTAATAAATTAGTTAGGATTTTTCTTTTTCTTTCTTTCTTTTTTGCTTGAGGACGAGCAAAAGCTAGGTATGGGGGTGTGATTGTTATACATATTTGCATATTTTACCGCTTCCATACCATGCATATTGCAAATAAAAATATGAGTTTTAATCCTTTTCTCCCTATTTTTGCAGGTCCACATCTTAAAAGAGAAAAAGGCCCAAAATCTCTTTAATTAGCAATAATTAAAGAGATTTAATTCAAAGCCCAAAAGAGCCCAAGTTTGAATTCAGAATCAAGGGAGATCCACGCGCCAACTCAATGTTCTAGAAGGCCACGTGGCTAACAAACTTGTAACAACTTCACAACAGAAAGTTGTTAGCCAACAACTTTCAAACGGCCGCGCCTTGCCGCGCGCGCGCGGCAAGATCTGGGCCGTTGAGCCCGGATTTTTCTCCAACGATCTGGGCTCTAGATGCTTCTCTCTGATGGCTATAAATACATGACCAGGGTCTGCACGAGCGCAACAGAGAAGAGAGAGGAGAGAACTAGGGAAACTCTTGTATTTTGTTTTAGTCTTCTCCTAGGTTTTAGTCTCCATCTTCTTCCTCCTAGAGATTTTGTCAAGGAGAGAGAGTGAGTGCTGTTGAAAGCTTGTAATCAAGAAGGTGACATCACTTGTAACAAGGGTTAATCAAAGCTTCGTCTTCTCTTTGCAAGCTCTAGTACGTTTTACTTTGTATTGCTTTACTTACTTTGCTTTCTTACATTTCCATTGCTTTACTTCTCTTTGCTTTACATCATGAATTGTAGCTTTGTTACTTGTGTAATGGAGAGCTAAATTTCTATTGCATGGCTAGCTAACAAACTTACCTAGCTAACTTCTATCTCTTTGGATGATTGCTTATCTTTATACTTGCATTGTGAGAGTTTCTTTTACTTACCAAGGAAGTAGAGTTGCTTTCCCTTGGTCAATGCTTGTACAAACTCCATATGACTCATGTGTGCCTCATTTAGAGCCTTGTCTAGAACAAGAGCCTTGATGGAACATGGAGATGGATCACCAAACATGTGCTACTCGTATAGTAAGAACAACTTCTTTACTTCAAGCTAATTTGTTGTTATGTCTTGAATGTTCAAATGAATGTTGATTCTTCTAACTTAGCATTCCTTGAGTACCAATCCTAGAGTTCATCATTGATAATCTATCTAGAGAGCCAATGAATCAATATGAGGCTTCAAGCTAAGAACTAAACGAACACTCATCTTCAAAACGGTAAAGTACTTTGAACAAACAAGCAAGTCATACCTATTGCCAATGAATCAACATGAGGCAATCAAGCATCACCATTGAGTTTAGTAAGTTAGCGAAGTAAAGTTAGCTAGCCATGTACTTTCTCATCTAAAGTTTTCCAACATCTTCTTTACTAGCTTCTTTTCTCTTAGCAATACACTTTACTAAAGTTCTTTTGGTTTCTTTTTCATCATGCACAAATCAACCACTTCTTCTATTTTCTTTTCCATGTCTCTTGCATTTGTGTAAAAACAAAGAAGAATCTTCGTTTTCATTTCTTCACTCCGAACCGTAAAACTTCCAACGTGAGCTCTCCTCGAGGATCGACCCGGTATTGCCATTGCTATAGCGGAGATTGGAAAGGATATATAACCATCTCAAATACATTGTGAAGTGACAAAGCACCGAGGTTAACTCTAAACCTTTCTTCTTTCATTGAATACTCGTGCAATAACTTCACACAATCCTTTCCCAATCAGATGCAGCTAAGCTCAAAGAACACATCTCATTTGCATCGCTATCATGGAGGCACCTATTTTGGAGTTTGCCCTTGCTTGGTAACCTCTCCATTTAAAAATTTTTAATTTTGGTGATATATATACACATGTATAGGAGTGTTAGTTACTTTTATGCTCCATTGATATATGTTTGTGTAAACTTACATTTCTATCATGTTTGTGTATATGCCATGTTTAATATCTTTTATACCATGTCCATTGTATGTCCACATGTCATACCTAGACTAGCTTATTTATATATATACACATTGTATTTTCAAAACTAAGAAATAAAATTTTGTAAAATTTCATATTTAAGCAAATACCTTAGAGATGGCAATTGCGCACCTCAACTCATTCAAGAGGAATCAAGAGGATGAAGTTCAGAACCCGTCACTAGGTATTCGACTTCAACATCTCTAAAACTTTGTATTATATGTGAAATTAAAATAAAATGTCTTGTATGTAATTTTTGGTTGATAAGATGACTTAATAAAGATTAAAACATGTTGTTTGTATAATTATATCATCCTTGTATTTAATTAAAATTTCATTTTAAATTTTCCTTCTGGCTGATGCTGCAGAACTGTCTTTCAGGCAAATCCGGTCGACCGAAAATAGTCGCGGTCGACCGAGTTCGCCTGAAATAAATTGCCTTTATTTTTTATCTGCCATCGGTCGACCGACCTTAGATCCGGTCGATCGCTGCAAGTCTGCAGAGCTCTCGGGATCCTTGGGTCGACCGACCGGTCGACCGCTCTGAAATTACAGAGCTCTCGGGTTTTATCGGTCGACCGACCGGTCGACCGTTCATCGTATTCAGCCTTAAAACTGCTATTTATTTGACTTTTTCTCTCTCTCTCTCTCTCACTCTCACAGCCGACGAAACCCATTCCCCTCTTCTCCAAAAATTTCTCTATCTCTCAATCCCTCAATATTTTTCAAATTCCTTCCAAACCCACCTCAAATTCCATCTACAAGTGCCGGATCTTCAATTTCAAGTCTTCCCATCCGCTGGATTCGAAGATATTCAGGTTTTCTCTGATTAGGGTTTTGGTTCTTCATCTTTCAGGTAAAAATCCAATTTTTACTTCTATTCTCACTATCTAGCTTTAAGATCTTCCCCTATTTGTCAATATTTCTAGGTCTCTAAGCTTTCTAGATCAAGCTCTAACCTAAAAATCATATTTTTCTTCAAAATATGTCTACATCTAAAAGGACTAGGACTGAGAAAGGCAAATCAGTAGCTCATACCTCTTCCCACACTCCTAAACCTAAAAGAACTTTTGTAAATGAGCATGCTGAAAATCGTTTTATCAATCTTTCCAAGAGAAACATCATTTCAGGGAGATATGTAGTTATTCAAGACTTTGAACATCTTGATATCCCCCGTATTTTGCAAAACAACTCCTTAAACGAGTTCTTAACCATTAAAGAACAAGTTTATACATCCCTCGTGCCTTATTTCTATGCAAATTTCTCTTTTGATGGAAACAGGATCTTCTCTAGAGTCCTAGGCAGGGACATTGACCTAAACATTGGTCAGTTCGCTGATATCCTACATCTCTCCCCTGGTGGAGCTGATGTATATTCATCTCACCTTCATGATTTTGAATTTCCGGACGGTGAGTCTGCACTCACCGCATCCACTGTGATTCACGGGGATGACAACCCCGGCTTGGTCAAGAACGAAGTTGTGAGCAGGTTCACTCTCACTTCCCAAGTCCTAGCCAAGATTATTTTTTATAACATTGTCCCTAAATCTGGTGAATATAGCCATGCTAGGGGTGCTGTGCCTTTAATTATCTATTGCCTTTTGCGAGGGATTAAGATAAATATTCCCCGTCTCATTGCTTCCCACATGGCATCCGACCAGCTTCGCATGTCGGTAGGGGTTTACCCTATGGCATGCTTATCACTCGTCTTCTCAAAACTCTAGGCTTCGATCTTTCTTCTGAGACTTCTGATGATCCTCAAATTGATATTGACGGCGTTCTCCTGAAGAGGATGGAAGCCCAGTTGCGTCGTCACGCTCCTGAGCAACCTCCTGTTCCTCCTGTTGTTCCTGGATCTTCATCAGCACCAGGGTCTTCTTCGGCCCCTGGGATATCTTCTGCTCCTGGCCTTGTCTCACCTTCAGATTTTCAGGCCATGATTTCTTCTCAGATTCAGGAGCACCAGTCCTGGATTGAGCAGCGAGAGGCAGCTTTTCGTACGGAGATGGACGCCCGTTTCCAACAAGAGGCCGCTTCCCGTGAGGAGTTGAACTCACAGATTCGAGGAATTCGTAACGATATGTCCTATTTTGCTGACTCCATGAGATTCATGGATATGCAATTTGAGGCGCTCTTTACGAAATTCAACATGTTTACTCCTGATCCCACTACCATTGCTCGTCCCCTTCCCTCCACCGGTCCTCCATTTCCTACCAGAGCTCCTTCATCTGTTTCCCCACCTCGGCCAAAGGTGCTCGGCGTTGATCCAGAGGAGGCAGCTTCTTCTTCTTCTTCTTCTTCAGAGGAAGACGATGATGGTTATAAGACCATGGCTGAAGGCACTACTGTGGAAAGCTCATCAGAGGACGACGAGGATGATGACGACGATGAGGGCGACGATGCTGGTGATGCCTAGTGATGAGAGTGACCTCCCCTTATTTGATGATGTCAAAAAGGGGGAGAGTTATTTGTTGAGAGAGACTCCATATTTTGTGTACTTATATTTTGTAGTATTTTCTGTTGTTGGACATCTTTATCTTGTATTTATTATCTTGTATTTATGTTTGTGTGGACATGTACTTGTTTATGTTGTTTATGCTTTGTGGACATGTGTGTTTCATTTCTATTTTATGACATGAGTATTTTTATCTAGCATGGATATATGTATTGTGGATTATCACCCACCATTTCTTTTAACATTTATCTATGCCTGAGTATGTTTTTTTTTTAGTATATGCATGTGTTGAGGGGGAGCTTCACTTGAAGTCTCTACCCAAAATATTTGATAACTAAATATGTTTTGTCATCATCAAAAAGGGGGAGATTGTTGGCCCAAAGGCCATTAGCCCTATATCTTGATGGATATTTTGATGATAACAAACCATATCTAGTTATGTATTTAACAATTTTTGTTTAAAAGTATTTCAGGTTAAAATAGGTTGATTTGACGGCTCCACAATCAAGACTCACAAGTTTGGAGTTCGCCAAAGATTTGCATTCCCAAGCCAAGCACAATAGGAAGCTTCGGGAACAAGACGATGAAGAAAAGACCAAGTCAAGATCAAGACTATGAAGAATACCAAGATTTGTATTTGTATTTTTCATTTTAGATATTTTGTCAAAACCTAGATGTTAGAAGTAGAGTTATGGGATTACCACCTACACACACATTTTAATTTGGTTCATGACTTCAAAAAGGATTTTTAATTTCTATTTTCAATTTAGAGTTAACATGTTTAGATTAAGTTTTGGAAAATAGTTTAAGTTTTTGGAAAAACATTTATTTGGAAAAACAAGTTTTATCAAAGAAGTTTTTATAAAAATGTTTCAAACTTGGTAGAGTAGTGACATAGGCTCACACTCTAAGTTTTACAAGATACAAAACTTCATATCCAAGACCATTTCCAAAAACCCCAATTTCTGGTTTCTGGAAGTTCTGATTTTTCAGAACTGACAGAAACCGGTCGACCGTCCCGGTCGACCGATGCGCACAATCTGTGCATGTGCGTGTCAGTCGACCGACCCGGTCGACCGAGAACTGTGCAGTGCTCTCGGGTAGATTGGGTCGACCGGGCGGTCGACCGCTGAGCCCCAACGGTCGGATTTTTGACCGTTGGCGGTCGACCGGCCCGGTTGACCGGCTTCTGTCAAAAGTTCTGACAGACTCCAACAGCTATATTTTCTGACTGTTTTTCTTTTAGGATTTGATCCCAACGAATCTCTGAAGCTGTTTTTGACCCCTATAAATAGGAGGTCACTTCAACATGATTAGACAACTATCAAGAACATTTTTACAAGAGATTTTCAAAGGATTTACAATTTTTCAAAAGGCTTTCATTTTACAAAAGATTTTCTCTCCAAAAGCCCTAAATTTCTAGACACCCATTTGAAGTCTATACCTCTACTTCTCTCTAGCTTTTGCACTACACAATCCCATAATTCTTCATCTACATATTGGTTTTAGGATTGTGCAAGTGAGCGAATTTTTGATCAAGTGTGATCATTTTCTTCTTGAGTGAAGTTGTAGAGGCATCGGCCTCAAGCGAGCTAGTGTGCTCCGGGTGGTGTTGCGGCATCACGAGAGATAGGACAAGTGTGTCCTTGTATTGGTGATCCAGTAGGATCTTCAATAGTGGAAATCCTTCAAGTGTGAAGGCGGGGACGTAGAGCGTGGCTCGAACCTCAGAAACATACCTGCGTGTTTGCGTTTGCTCAAATCTCTCTAAACTCTAAACTCCTTAATTCTTGCACTATTGATTGCTTCATTTATTGCAAGTCTTTATTTGAGCTAATTGTGTTAGTTAATTTTTAAAATTCCGCATTTGTGCCATTTACATATAGCCATCACCTATTCACCCCCCCTCTAGGTGATTTCATCTTGTAGTAGAGTTGTGTTGATTCTGGGGGGGGGGAGAGAGATATTGATATAATAGAGAGTGACAATCTATGTAGCGGTATCTCCTTTTTCCTCTATTATAATCTTCTCCATCTTTTACATGATGCTTAGCTAGTTTTCTTCTCATGGTGACTAACTACTAAATATTAACTTGCTAATTTCCTACTTGATAATCCATATGAATCTAATAGCCTCTACAAGGCCTTACTCTTGCAAGAGCCATTGATGGCTCATGATGATGGATTCTAACAGTCTAACATCTAACCACTAACAAGATAACTTGCAATATCTTCTTTATTTCATTTTCACCTCTAATTGGTTTTGACGATCTAATAGTAGCTTGCACCCTGTTTTGTGGTTTGGATGTGGAAGAATAATCTTATGTGTCATACTTTGTATCGTCTCTTTAAGCTAAGGACTAGTGATACCAAGTATCCATGTGAGGCAACTATCACTAAGAGGTCAGCATATTAGTAGAGTAATTAGTAGTTAGGAACTATGAGCTTTCTTTCTCTTTTTACTTTGCTTTAAAAACCTATTTCAAAACCCTTTTATCATATTCATTTTTGTCACCTTCCTTGTTTTCATCTTTTTTCCACAAACTTTACCTCTTTTCTATTTTTGCTTTTACCACTTTATAAAATCACTTCACAAAGTTTTTCATTTTGTTTTTTTTCCCTTGTTTTACTTTGTTTCTACTCTTGTTTTATTCCATCACTGATTCTAAGAACCACTTCTTGCTTGTTTTCAGATCGTCATTTTCATTGCCTTCTCCACTTATCACTTCTAGTTTTCTTTTCTCTTTCTTTAACAAAAAAAATTGTTAACAATACAACATGAACACGAACTGTTAATGCTTTTATCGCCTCCCATCACTGTGGATTCAACTCGCATAGCCATCATGCTATAACAGAAGAATTGAGGAAGCCAAAGCACACACATTTTTACACTAATTTCAAAATGCACATTTTCGTGCACGTTTTTACCCCTGACCACCTCTGATCAGCAGATTATGAGCCTAGTGTCTCTTAATTGGTTGACTAGTCTCCAAATATGCATATTTCATAGCACATTTTCATATTTATTCTGAATAAAATTTATTTATAATGGTTTTCTTGTGTGTTTCTAGGTCCATGGCATGAAATGAAGAAGAAGCCCAAACTCTCATTTATTTGGGAATTTTTAGAGCCTAGGAGTTGCCCAAGACTTTAAAGCCAATATATCAAATCTGAGAGCAGATATCAAGAAGCTAAGAGCAGGTACATGGAGTGGTGTACAGCAAAAAACTGCACATTTTGGTGCCACCCGCGCAAAGTGATCGGCAAAAAGCAAGCACAAGAATAAGTAAAAAGAGTGTGATCGATGTTACTGCTTTTGCGATTCTTCCATAGTAGCAAAGTAGCTATACGAGTCGTATCTACAAGGAGGGAGAGCGATGAAAGCATGATGCGGATTCTTTGTTCAAGAAAAGAGAAAGTTCTTTGTTTCGAATAAAGAATTGGAAAATGAAAACAAGTTTGTTTCAAGAATAGTTTGAAAATGATTTGGTGGTTTGTAAAGTTGGATTTTCTTAATGGTAAAAATGCATGGCTAACTTTCTACTAAGTGCTCCCATTAATCCTTAACTTCTTGAAGATGTAGCCTCATGATGGATCATAGGCAAGTAAAATCTTTATGCATGGGAACTATTCATGTTGGGAACGAATGAAAGTCCTTCCTTTAACTTAGCTTTACACGGCAAAAACTTGGACATTCCCTTATCAAGTTCCAATAGAAGGCGAGAATGAGGGAAGAAACAAGTGCACTAATGTATCGGCAAAGTTAAAAGGAAAATCTCTAACTTATAACAACAAGTAACACACACAATCCATAGATCATCAAAAACCCATTAAGCATGAAATATATGATAGTTAATACTTGTAGGTAAGTTAGAGTTAGAACCCTCGTCTTAAGATGTCATAGCTCTCGTTTGCACAAGGCTTGTTTGACACTATTGACTCATTTGGGTCATTAATCAAGTTGTTAGAGATAATTGGGATAGTAGTTAGTTAGCCATGCAATAGGGGAGTTAGTTAGACATGCTTAAGAAAAGAAACAACAAAAGAGAAGAGGTAAAGAGAGGGAGTTACACTAAAGCAAGAATGTAGAATCAAATAAAAAACACAAGTAAATGGAAAGAAGAAAGAGAAGTAGTTACTCGTATTAGCTTGTCACCATCAAATACAACTCGTACACACTCTCTCTCTCTTTCACTCTAATGGCTAAAACTAAAACTAGAAGAAGAGGAAAACTAAAACAACTACAATCCTAAAAACAAGCTTACAATAACTTGCTAAAGCTCTGGATATCTCCCAACTGAAGACCCCTGGGGTGTATTTATAGGCACCAGGGGAAAGGGGGCCAAGGGGCAACCCCTGGCCCAAAGCCCGGGCATACGTGCGCCCACATGGCCACGAAAACGTAGCCCTGGCCGCGTTTCCGCGGCCATGTCAGGGTGACCCGCGCCAGGGTTTGGGCAGCGGCCCGCCCCTTCTGTCTCCTGTCCACTTGACCTCCTGGATTCATGATTTGATACCCTGTGCTGACAAAATCTCCTCCCTAAAGTCAATGGCTACTTGCTAGGCCTTTAATCACCCATTAAATGGTGGTTTAGGATCTTCTTCTTCATTTGCACACCATGGACCTAGGATTAAGCAAGCAAAGCTTTATTAGCAGAATTTTACATCAAATAAATATGAGAATGTGATGAAAATTATGCAAATTAGAGACTAATCACATCCCCACACTTATCTTTTTGCTCGTCCCGAGAAAAACAAAAATAAGAAAATTATTACACCACTTTCGCAGGTGACGCGATTGCACTGAGCATGTGCAATAAGCCTTTAAACCTCTAGATTCCCCTAGAGGAGTGTTGTCTCCTGAGGGTTTTCAGCGGATTGCACCCACAAATCCAGTAAGTGAAAAACCTCTTTCAAGAAAAAGAATTTTCAATCATCCAAGTAAAAATGACCGAATGGTGTAAGAATTAGGTTCAACCCTCATAAGTCCTATACTTTAGCCTTTATAAAAGAAGAAATTATGATTTTTCTTTAAATTTAGATAGGATATTATACTTCTAACTCATTCTGTTATTTTGCTATAGATAGATATGCATAATGTGTAAGTGTGATGTGCTTGGAATTTTTCAACTCAACATTGAATATTATTTAATTTTATTAATATTTATTTATTATTCTTGGTTTCATTAGGCTTTCTACTTTACTCATGTAACACATATCAAACCGATGACTCCCAAACCAGATGGTTTTAGGGCACCAGGTGGAAAAACTTCCCTCGGGTCAAATATGCAAAGAGTAAGCCACAAAATCAAGATTTACTTATATATATATATTGATTTTTTTTTTGGCGTGAGTAATTATGCTTCTTGAGGCACAATTATCCAGCTTTTTTTTTTTCAGAGTTGTGTCTCTAAATCCCAAGCATGTGTGTGTGGTTTATGCATATTCTACTAAGGCTAAATAAAAGGTATGAGTTATTTTCCTTATCCCTCCTAACTTCTAGTCAAACCAATCTTTCTTATTTATTAAGGCAAAAATAAAGATTCATTAATAAGGTTCCCTTAATTCGTACAACCTTTCGGTATTTTTATAAAGAGTATGAAATTTATTTTCAATCTGGAGATGATTTTTTTTATTTTGAAAGAAGAAAGAAAAAGTATTAGCACCCACCCCACACCTATCTAATGCATTGTCCGCAATGAATGTTATGTAAATGCAAATGCAATTAGGGTGAAGAAGGATGTCACCGTCTTTATTGACTCGGGCCGGCCAAGTATGAATAGGCAAAAGAAAGGTCAAAAAAAAATTGTAGAAGGGGTAAGCATATAAACAATAAGAAATTTTTTTTTATTTTTATTTTTTAATTGTTGTGGTTAGGTGTATGACGAGGCAAAAAGAGTCAGCACACTATCATCCGGAGTCATAGGCTCAGTGGTCAAGAAGGGCTTCAGTCTTTGCCCGTTCACTTTAAATTCCATGTTATTCTTAGGGTCTACAATAATCACAGCAACGTATGGGAAAACGGTGCGCACAATGAACGGTCTAAACCAACGAGTCTTCAGCTTCCCCGCGAAAATATGAAGCCTTGAGTTGTACAGCAGAACCTTGTCTCCCAGAGCAAAGTTTTTCCTGGTTATGATCTGGTCATGGAAAAGTTTAGTCCTGCTTTTGGTGATTCGAGCATTCTCATAGGCTTCATTATATATCTCCTCTAATTCTGAGATCTGCAGTCTCCTTAGCTCACCGGCCTTACTCAGATCAAATTGAGTTTCTTAATGGCCCATAGGGCATGGTGTTCTAACTCGACCGGTAGATGACAGGCTTTTTCTAAATACGATTCTATAAGGAGACATCCCCAGAACTGTCTTAAAAGCAGTGCGGTAAGCCACAATGCATCGTTGAGTTTGACCGAACAATCCTTTCAGTTTTGTCCGACAGTCTTTTCTAAAATGAGCTTGGATTTGTCGATTGGTGACTTCGACCTGCCCATTCGTCTGGGGGTGATACGAAGTAGATAACTTGTGATTGATGGAATATTTTCACATCAGTGCTTCAAAAACTCTATTGCAGAAATGCAATCCATTATCACTAATTATCGCTCTGGGAGTGCCAAATTGGGAGAAGATATTCTCTTTGAGAAATTTGACAACCACTTTATTGTCATTGGTCTTTGTTGGCACAGCTTCTACCCATTTAGAGATATAATCGACAGCAACCAAAATGAACTAGTTGCTGAAGGAATTAGGGAATGGTCCCATAAAGTCGATACCCCAAACATCAAAAATTTCAACTTACAGGATCGGGTTCAGGGGCATCATGTCTCTTCTTAAAAATTTTTCAATCTTCTGACAATTTGCGCAGGACTTGAAAAAATGATATCAGTCTTTGAACGAAGTGGGCCAGTAAAACCCACTTTGTAGAACCTTCTCTGCAGTCTTGCAGGGACCGAAGTGTCCTAGCATGCAAGTTCATGGCAAAAGCTTAGCACACTCCGCTGTTCCTCCTCTGGTATGCATCGTCGAATAATCTGGTCGGGACAATACTTAGAAAGATACGGCTCTTCCCAAAAGAAGTACCGTACTTGGGCAAAGAAACGACACTGGTCTTGCTTTGTCCAGTCAGTGGGTAATTGTCCAGTGGCCAGGTAATTGACCATGTCCGCATACCAGGGTTCCTTAAATATGGCCAGGATGTGCTCGTCTGGGAAATCCTTGTTGATCGGAGCTTGTATGATCGGTGCGTTCAGAATTCGTGACAAATGATCTGCAACCACATTTTCTATACTTCATTTATCCCGAATTTCTAGGTCAAATTCTTGAAGCAAAAGGATCCACCGAATCAATCGGGCTTTTACTTTCTTCTTGGTCATGAGGTATTTCAGTGCTGAGTGATCTGAAAAAATCACCGTCTTCGAACCTAACAAGTAGGGCCGAAACTTCTCTAACGCAAAGACAACGGCCAAGAATTCCTTCTCAGTCGTTGTATAATTCTGTTGGGCGTCATTCAAGGTCCTACTCGAGTAGTAAATCACGTGTTGCCTATTGTCGATGCGCTGTCCTAGAACAGCGCCAATAGGAAAATCAGAGGCATCGCACATGATTTCGAACGGTTGGGCCCAATTAGGAGCAGAAATAATAGGCGCAGAAATAAGTTCTTGCTTAAGCTTCCCCCATGACTTGAAACATTCATCGTTAAAATCAAAGGGCACGTCCTTAGCGAGCAGGTTGGTTAAGGGCCTAGCGATTTTGCTAAAATCCTTAATGAACTGTCGGTAGAACCCAGCATGCCCTAGAAAGGATCTAATATCCTTAATGCTTTTGGGTGGTGGAAGCTTAGAAATCACTTCTACTTTAGCCTTGTCCACTTCATTGCCTCTCCTAGAAATCTCATGGCCTAAGACAATCCCCTGTCTCATCATGAAGTGACATTTCTCCCAGTTTAGAGTTAGATTCTTCTCCTTGCATCTCTGCAGAACTAACTCTAGGTGATGAAGACACTAATTAAATGAATCTCCTTAGATGAAGAAGTCATCTATAAAAATCTCAAGGAAACGTTCGACTATGTCGGAGAAAAGACTAAGCATGCACCGTTGGAATGTTGCGGGAGCATTGCACAATCCAAAGGGCATGCGTCGGTAAGCGAATGTTCCGAATGGGCAGGTGAACGTGGACTTTTTCTGGTCTTCTACAGCAATGGGGATTTGATTGTATCCCGAGTACCCATCTAGGAAGCAATAGTACTCATGTCCAGCAAGCGTTCAAGCATTTGGTCGATGAAGGGCAGCGAGAAGTGGTCTTTATGGGCAGCTGCATTCAACTTCCTGTAGTCTATACAAACACGAACCTTGGTAGCCAGTCTTGTTTGTACTAACTCTTTTTCCTCATTTTCAACCACCGTAAAGCCAGCTTTCTTCTGGACCGCATGAACAGGGCTAACCCATTGGCTATCAGAAATGGGATAAATGATCCCATTGTCTAGTAGTTTCAAAATTTTCACTTTAACTGCCTCTTGCATGAGTGGGTTAAGCCTGCGTTGTGGGTCCCTCCTGGGAGTTGCTTCATCGGTTAAATGGATTCTATGTTGTACTATGGCTGGACTTATCCCTTTGATATCCTTCATCGTCCATCCAATGGCTTCCCCATGTCTCTTCAGAATAGACATTAAGCTGTCCTCTTGTTGCTCAGTCAGGTGGGATGCTATGATAATTGGCAGGGTTTCTCTTCCGCCCAGGTAGGCGTACTTGAGGTGTGCAGGTAAGGCTTCTAGCTCTAGGAAAGGTGTTGCTTCATTGGAGGCAATCTCTGGACTTTCAATCCTATGATGAGGTACACTTGGGCTTGACGCCCAATCCACTGCTGAATTTATGAACTGGTTTAGATTAAAATCCTCAGCCTCCAGATCAAACTCTGCCTCTGTTTCTACCTCCATGCTTTCCTCATGCTCACTAGTCAGATTTTCAATAGAAGTGACCTCAAAAGTCTGATCATTGATATCCCTGGGTTGTCTTCCAAGATTGAAGACATTGACTTCCTTCGTCATGTCTCCAAAGGTCAATCACATGGACCTGTTCCAACAATTGATTATGGCATTAGCTGTAGCAAGGAATGGGTGTCCTAAGATGACCGGAGTTTGAGCCCATGGATTTGACACAGGTTGGGTCTCAAGCACAATGAAGTGAAGGGGGTAGATGAAATCCCTGATCCGGATAAGGACATATGTGATTTCCCCCTTCGAGATTTTCACAGATCGGTCAGTTAGCTGAATGGTGACTCGAGTTGGGCTTAGCTCGCCCAACCCAGGTTGCTGGTATACTAAGAGAGGTAGCAAGTTGAAACTTGCTCCCAGGTCAAGGAGTGCTCGGCTAATTTCTGTTTGTCCTATGGTGCAGGAGATTGTGGGACATCCGAGATCCTTGTACTTCACCGGGATGGGACCAGAAAGAATTTCACTTATATTGGTTGCCAAGAACACTTTCTTGGGCACATTTGTCTCTCTCTTCTTCGTACACATATCTTTAAGAAATTTGGCATAAGCTGGGACTTGTTGGATAGCGCCAAGAAGAGGCACATTCAGTTTGACCTGGTTAAACATCTCAAGCATCTTCTCCATATGCATATTCTTATTGTTGTTCCTAAACCTATTGGGAAAGGGTGCTACAGGCTTATGAACTTGTTCAGCAGCTTTGTCCTCTTAGATGTTTGTGGAGCAGATTGGGAGGAACTAGCAGAGGTGGAGGCTAGAGTAGGATCAATGTGGACAGGATTTTTCTGTTGGTAGACCTGGTTGTCTACCTTCTTTCCAGATCGAAGTGTGTGAACAGCATTACACTGGTTGATGATGGATCCTGAATTTCATATACTTGATTGGAGTTTTTTGGGTTAATTAGAAGCTGACTAGGTAAAGTACCCTTTGGTCTTTTACTTAGGGAGCTAGCTAATTAGCTCATCTGCATTTTCAATCTCGATATAGCCTGTGAATGGTTGTTCAGCGTTTGTCCCTGATTTTGGATGAAAGCGGCATGGGACTTCATTAAAGCTTCCATGCTCTCCTCCAATTTACTGAATTTCTTTTCCATTGGTGAATTTTGGGAGGAGGAAGATGGGGCTTGACTGGGAAAATGTGGTGGAGGATTAGGATGGTGAAAATTATTGGAGAAATTAGGCCTGGGAGGATTGTTCTGGGTCCAAGAGAAATTTAGGTGATTCCTCCAACCTGGATTGTATGTTTGCAAGTAGGGACTATGCGGCGGCCGTGAGTAGGCCGCTTTCAGGTGTTCTGGTGGCACTTGCTGGGTATGAAAAACATGGCACTCTTCAAAGATATGGTTTGGTGCATAACAGTATGACAACCCGGATTGTGAATTGGTGGTGGGTTGATTTGGTTGACATTGGCTGATTTTTTCTGTTTTTAAAGCCTCTATTCTCCTCATTAGGGTGGCAATCTTAGCTTCTGCAGCTATGGATGATTCTAAAGATAGGACCCTCCTCTTGAAGCTATAAATTATGAATTCCTTGGTTTTTCTGAGGTTGGCTACCATTGCAGGGCTTTCTCAGCTAAGTCCTCAAATAAATCCCAACCCTGGTTCTCATCCTTTTCCAAGAACCCTCCCTGACACATGATTTCCAGAAGGGTTTTGTTTGATAATCTAAGCCATCATAGAGAATCTGGCACTAACGATATTTCTCCACACTATGATGAGGGCACTGAGCTAGGAGATCTTTGAATCGATCAAAGTATCTCCAAAATGCTTCACTCGGTTCTTGCCTGAACTGCATGATATTCTTTCTAATGAGGGCAGTTTTGTGAATTGGGTAGAATTTCTTCAAGAAGGCCTTGACGAAATCATCCCACGTCGTGACAGAATCTACCGCCAAACTAAACAACCATTTCTTCGCTAGGTCCTTTAGGGAAAAGGGAATGAAACATAACCTAACGTCATCGTCTCCTAGCTAGGGTATACGCATCATGAGGCACACTTCTTCAAATTCCCTAACAAAAAAGTATGCGTCCTCTGATTCTAAACCATGAAACTTTGGGAGAGTGTTGATGAATTGAGGCTTTAATTCAAAATTATTTCTATTTGCCTCAGGCAGTTTTATACAAGATGGTAATGAGGTTCTGATCGGGTAAAACATGTCCTGAAGTGATGCCATCACAGGTTCTGAATGCAAGGGTAAAAAAGTGTTTCTAGTTAATCTGAAAGATACATGATCTCTTACCCACTCTTGCATGCAGCACACCATAAATAACGTAAAAACAACAAACAAACGAAAAGAATAAAATAAACAAACAAAAGAAAGAAAAATATCCACAAAGCCTTAGTCTAAGGTACCTGGACCTAGACGACCCCTAAATGGTCGATTATCCGAGGGAGGTTGCTGCAGGAACTTGTCTACAAGCTAATCGGGCAGGAAAGGGCAAAACTCGATAAGAGGTATCCGGGCATGAGCCACGGGCCTTAATTACGCCAAACCATAGAGCTTTCGAGGCTTTACCTCTCAATCCACTTTCCTTAGACACCGATTTTGCAGGAGTATAGTTCTTGCAATTTCCAACTGCTGTTAATCTCTTAGTGAGTCCGAGATGTCCCTAGGGACAATGTCTATCAATTTTTAGTTAAGGCTTGGGTTATATGAGTGCACTTGGAGATGATTTTTTGGGCTAAGGAAGGGTGATGAAATCCCCACCTTATCTTGTTTATTTGAGATTTTGCCCTTAATGTCAATTGTGCAAGTGTACAGTTTATTCACGACAAGGTAAAGCTCAAGGCGATAAATTACTCCAAAATGTTGGTCCTATTCTATATAAAAGCACACGTACCTTTTGTCTAGCACTCTTCAACAGAAATTGAAATGAATTGAAATAAACACGTGCTCTTAATGCAAAAGTCTAATCCAAATTTTAATTAAGCAACAAGTGAATTTCTATTGAGTTTATTACACATGTATAAGGTGAAGCATTCAATGGAACTAAAAAAAATTTAGAAAGTAATTTTATCGGCTTTCGGCAACCCTGCAAACGAGTTTGTTAGTACTTCAATCGGAGAAACTCACTTTTACACGAATTTTCCAAGGGCAAATGAATCCTCGGGCAACGTCTTTGGCCACCACTTTCATTTTCTGTGATAATAAGCTCCTTGGTACTTCTCCTACACACAAGAATAAAGAAAAATCTTTAGTATTGAACAATAAAGCCGTTCCCTCCCTGGCAACGGCGCCAAAATTTGATCGGCAAAAAGCAAGCACAAGAATAAGTGAAAAGAGTGTGGGTCGATGTTACTGCTTTTGCGATTCTTCCATAGTAGCGAAGTGGCTATACAGGTCATATCCACAAGGAGGGAGAGCGATGAAAGCTTGATACGACTTCTTTGTTCAAGAAAAGGGAAAGTTCTTTGTTTCGAATAAAGAATTGAAAAATGAAAACAAGTTTGTTTCAAGAATAGTTTGAAAATGATTTGGTGGTTTGTAAAGTTGGATTTTCTTAATCGTAAAAACGCATGGCTAACTTTCTACTAAGTGCTCCCACTAATCCTTAACTTCTTGAAGATATAGCCTCACGATGGATCATAGGCAAGTAAAATCTTTATGCATGGGAACTATTCACGTTGGGAACGAATGAAAGTCCTTCCTTTAACTTAGCTTTACACGGTAAAAACTTGGACATTCCCTTATCAAGTTCCAATAGAAGGCGAGAATGAGGGAAGACACAAGTGCACTATTGGTATCGGCAAAGTTAAAAGGAAAATCTCTAACTTACAACAACAAGTAACGCGCTCAACCCATAGATCATCAAAAACCCATTAAGCATGAAATATAAGATAGTTAATACTTGTAGGTAAGTTAGAGTTAGAACCATCATCTTATGATGTCATAGCTCTCGTTTGCACAAAGCTTGTTTGATACTATTGACTCATTTGGGTCATTATTCAAGTTGTTAGAGATTAGTGAGTTAGTAGTTGTTAGCCATGCAATAGGGGAGTTAGTTAGACATACTTAAGAAAAGAAACAACAAAAGAGAAGAGGTAAAGAGAGGGAGTTGCACTAAAGCAAGAATGTAGAATCAAATGAAAAACACAAGTAAATAGAAAGAAGAAAGAGAAGTAGTTACTTGTATTAGCTTGTCACCATCAAATACAACTTGTACACACTCTCTCTCTTTCACTCTAATGGCTAAAACTAAAATTAGAAGAAGAGGGAAACTAAAACAACTACAAACCTAAAAATAAGCTTACAACAACTTGCTAAAGCTCTGGATATCTCCCAACTGAAGACCCCTTGGGGGTATTTATAGGAACCAGGGGAAAGGGGCCAGGGGGCAACCCCTGTCCCAAAGCCCGGGCGCGCGCGCGCCCACATGGCCGCGTTTCTGCAGCCATGTCAGGGCGGCGCACACCAGCGTGCCACCCTTCTATTTCCTGTCCACTTGACCTCCTGGATTTGTGATTTGATGCCCTGTGCTGACAAAATCTCCTCCTTAAAGTCAATGGCTACTTGGTAGGCCTTTAATCACCCATTAAATGGTTGTTTAGGGTCTTCTTCTTTATTTGCAGACCATGGACCTAGGATTAAGCAAACAAAGCTTTATTAGCAGAATTTTACATTAAATAAATATGAGAATGTGATGAAAATTATGCAAAATTAGAGATTAATCACGGCGCTCGTGCGACCGCGCCTGGGCCGCATTTCCATGGCCATATGGAGGAGCCGCGCGTTGAGTTTCGACGCGTGGTTCGTTTTGACCCCCAGGCCCCCTTTTGGCTATATATACCCCTGGTTTCAATAGAATAAAAAGGAAAGGAAGTTTTTTAGGGTGGTATTCTTCTCTTTAGCAGTTTAGTTATTCTTCTTTTTTTCTTTTGTATTTTTCTTTCTTTTAAATCTTGTAAAAGTGAAGAGAGTGATTATTAGAAAGAAAGTTAGAGTTCTTGTTGTTGGCCCGAAGGCCAATCGCTCTAGTGTTGATGATGATTAACTCATGTAGTTATAGTACTAATGATCTTGTGTTTATTTAGTCTCAGATATTTGATCAAGATCTTAGTAGGTGTTTAGCTTCAACAAAGGATTTAAAGTCAACTTTTGGAGGTAGCATGTGTTGATTCAAGAGCTTGCGCATCATGATCGCATAAAGTATTCAAGAGGAGTCTAGCTCATTGCATCAAGGTTTGGACCAAGTCAAGAAGGAGAAGAAGATTTTCAAGAAGACTTGTGTCGGGTTTTGTAAGTGTCAAGATTTTGTTTTAAGATAAAATGTAAAAGATAGATTAGTTAGTGGATTGCTCAAGTTCATATACACTCACACACAAGATTTATATGTATTTTCATAAAAGAGTTTTTGTTATAGAAAAATACCGGTTTGGTTTTTAAGCTTCAAAATGTACATGTGTTTTATCAAAACTTATTTTAGAGCTTATTGTCAAAAACGTAGATATTTCATCATATATATATGTAGTGGATCATATCCATACACACTAAGCATCAAAGTGTTTAAAATATCTTATTTTTGTATTTGGAGAAGTTTTGAAAAAAATCAATTTTGAAAAATATAGATTTTTGTTTAAGCCAAAATTTCTATATTACAAAAATAGTTCAAAATGTTCGTAACATGTTTTGATTTTTAATCAAACATTTTTGTATGTCAAAGTATATTAATGAACTTATTTTTGTGGAATTTATGAGAATTTATGGGATTTTGTTAAAGGCAAAAAGACCAAGTTTTAATCCCTAAAAAATGTTGGACCAGGCCTTCCTCCGGTCGACCGGACGGTCAACCGCGACAGAAGTCAGTCGACCGGTCCGATCAACTGATGTGCACAGACGTGCAAGGCCTATTTGGCTGGAGGGCCGATCGACCGACCCGGTCGACGGCCAGAGAGCTCTGCTCTCTGGATCTGGCCCCAGTCGACCGGGCAGTCGACCGGCAGAGAGCTTCTGTTCTTTGTATCCAGGCCTCGGCCGACGGGGGTGTCGACCGATGGCACAATGGTCAGAAATCTGACCATTAGCCGGTCGACCGGGCGGTTCACCGACAGCAGGAATCCTACTGAGTTGTCCCCAACGGCTAGTTTTTGGAGCCTATTTATATGGGACTATTTTGGGCTATTTTCTACAAGATTTGAAGTAGCTTTTTAAGCTAGTTTTTCCTACCTTTCTAAGTGTTTATCTCCACTTATTTTAGAGTCAAATACTTTCATATCAAAAGGAGAGTTTTCAAGAGTGTTTTGCAAAAGAGATTTCTTGAGTTTTTCACCACAATTCTATCTAGTTTTTCTCATACATACTTGAGCTTTCCATTGCTATATCAATCCTATAGGAGAGTTATTGTGAGAGTTTTTTTAGGTGATCAAAGTATTTAGATCACCAAGTGTTCATCTTATATTTGAGGAGGCGAACTTGCGGGTTCGTGTTGGTTTGAGTTCTTGTGGGAGCTCGGTGTAGAGGTGCGGCCTCGGCAAGCTAGTGTGCTTGTGTATGTTTATTCTTGTGGGAACAAGTGAGGGGACTTGTGAGTCCAAGAGTTCTAGTGTAAACTCCTTGTAGGTGTTGCGGTACCGAGTGATCGATGGGATCGATTCTAGTGGAAATCCTTCATACTGTTGAAGGCGGGGACATAGAGCAAGGGTGCTCGAACCTCGAAACAAATCTCCCGTGTTTGCGATTGCTCTCTCTATCCCACACTTGTGTTTATATCTTGCATGCTTACATTGCCTTTATCTTTATATGCTTGATATATCTTGTGCCTAATTGATTTATGCTTGGGATTGTTTGGTCACACTTATATTCAAAGCGTCACCTTAACTCTTATCTAGAGGAATCTTGAGGAGATAGTCCAGAGCCCTTCACCGAGAATTCCGCTACACTCTTGTATTATACTTGGTGTGTTTAGCATAATAGTTTTTAGTTTGAATAAATAGTTTCAATTCCGCATTAATTTATCATTAGATTAGCAAGTCAGCTATTCACCCCTTTCTAGGTGACCTACAATTGGTATCAGAGCTTGGTGCTCTTGATTTGGGTCAACAACCTAGAGTTAAAGATCCTTATTTTTAGCTAATCACAATATTTGTACACACACGCATGGATTTCATGTCACCTCCCATGTTTGATATTCTTAACATCCAAACTTGAAAAGTTAGGATGTCAATGTACTTCAAAGCGCTAGGTATTCATGTTTATTTTGCCACTATTAAAAATTCTTATTATTTAAATGGCAAAAACCTTGAGGCTAATGTAAAAGCCCTTTACGCTTTAAAGTCAACCCTAAATGATGAATATTTATCTAGGATTTCTAACTTTGATTCGGCTTTTGTAGTATGGTACACTATAGTCTCCCTTGGTGAACAAAAGCAATACTATGGGGGGAGTGACTCGGATGATGGAAATGATGCTTCTAACTAGTGTTACATGGTCCAAGGGGATAACCCCCTTGAGGTAAATTCCGAATCCGAGTTAGAAGAAGATATTGGCATGTCTTATGATGAACTTGCATCTTTTTGTCAACAACTTCTTGAAAAATATGATTTGCTCAAAAAGGACCATAAAAGATTGAAAAATAAATATGAATCCATTTCAAAAGAAAAAGATTCTTTTCAAAATATATTGGTAAACATTTCTAAGGAAAATGAATCTTTGAAAAAGGAGAATATTTCCTTGTTTTCTAAATTAAATGATATTTGTGAAGGAAATAATTCTTTGAAAAATAAAATTAATTTGGTGGAAAAGAAAAAGAAATTGTTTAGAAGAAAATAACTCTTTGAAAAGAAAATTTGTTTCAAAAGAAAAAGAAAATATTTCTAAAAAGAAAAAGATTGTTGATTCTCATATTTGCCACGCTCTTCATGCTACCATTGATAAAAATGAGATTCATTTTTTGAAAATAGAATAAATTATTTGAGCTCAACTTTGAGCAATTGTGCATTTAATCATACTAGATTGTAAACCTTATTTTAAAAGAAACAAACTCCACATGTTCATGTACATCACCCACGGCATACATATGCACACTTTGCACATCATGATCACACTCACTCTCATGTGCATACTAGGGTGTACAAGTGTACACATTGTGGCCGCAAATGCCATTTTGTAAAATTTTGTTTTGATAAGATAAATCATATTAATTTTGCTAATAAAAATGTTTGGGTTCCGAATAATGTAACCCCCGTGGACCCAAAAGAAAATGGGTACCAAGATCTCCACCACTTGTGTTTGATTACATGATGTGAGAGATTTGGTGCCTTGTGGTGGATGCATGATGAGCTAGATGGACATACAAAATTGATGCACCGCTATCAAGGAAGTTTGGTGGGAGAACCACCATATTTTGGGGGCTTAGAGAATAGTGTATATAGTTTGGTAACTATCTCTAAACTCCCATTTGGTTTACATACTTTTGTATAAATATTTTTAGCATGTTTTGTTGTGCTTTATATAGTGAATACTTGTTTAGATGTAGTTTTTATTCGAACTTGTGTATATACTTGTACAAGTAGTGAGCAACAATTGACTCTTATTTGTTTGTACCTCATTGCTCTTTTGTACTCATTACATGTACATTTATAACCTAGTTTTTATGATTCCTTCATTTATACTTGTTTTTCCTTTTTTTGTGCATGTTTTGCTTTAGGTATATGTTAATTCTTGCCTAAAACTAATAAATATACACGTATACCCTTGAGTCACTTGCCTTCATGCAAATAACACTATGGACTCGTTTATATTTGGGATATGTATGCATATTGTTAGTTTTGATTTGCATATACCTTGAAGGTTGATTTTTATGATTTTCATATTTGTTTGATAAAAAGAGATTCATGTTTATCTTGAGCCTTATTGATCATTTTTATGAAAATACTATTTACATGATTCTTGTGCACTCACACTTTATTGGTTTACTCATGACATTATTTTCATGAGAATTTTTGAGCATTATAGATTTCGAATGTCAACTCTTGTGTTTTTAGCATGCTTTATGAGATATATATGATTTGGTTTCATGTTTGAAGGATCTTTAACTAGTTTTTTAAAAATTACTTTAACTAGTTATTTATTCTTCATTTGGTAGTATTTTCAAATTTACAACTATTTTTAAATCATATTTTTTTTGAAAACTTCTATCCTGAAGGGCGATTGGATGGGCGACCATGCCTTGTATGCTCAAAATTGAAAATCTTTTTATCATGTGTATGAATAGGGTGGATAGGTATGAGTTATACACATGTTCTTCATGGAATTCTATTTTTGTATACTCATATTTGTTTTCTATATATGTATGTTTCAAAATCTCAAATAATATCAATTTGGTATTTTCTTTTTCATACACATATATATATGTTTTGATTGTGCTTGATTTACAATATCCATTACATGTTTAAAGCACAAATTATATTTATGCTAAGCTTGACTTAAAATTAAAAATAAATTGGTATCTTTATAAGCTTATGCATTGTTTTCAATTGGTATCTAAATTGACATTTTATTTGGTATCAAAATTTACAATATATTTCAATTAGTATCAAAAATACAAAATGTTTTACTTTCATTGGTATCTTAAAATTCTGTTTATTTACAAGTGGTATCTCAAAATTTGTTTTGTTGACTTAAGAAAATTCAAAAATTTGTTTTAAAGTGATTTCAAAAATTTTGATATAAATTGCCTATATGCAAGGGGAGCTTAACGTCTCTTATATATATAGATTCATGTTGAGTGTATCTTATTTTGAGGAGCTTGACATCTCTTCTTTATGTGGTATACGTGTATAGGGGGAGCTTAACATCTTCGCTTATGCATTGTATATTATATTTTATGTGAGTTAGAATTTTGTCATCCCTTCTTCATGTAATGCATATATGCAGGGGAGCTAACTTCACGTCTCTCTTCTTCATGAATGTATATCGCATATATTTTTATTGTTTGATTTGTTTTCGCCCCTTTTTTGATGAATTGACAAAAAGGGGGAGAAATATTTGATGATTTATATATGCATGTTTATTTCATTTTCTTGTTTTATTCAAAAAAAAGGGGAGAAGGATTTTCTTATTTTATACAAAAAGAGGGAGAAGGTTTTCGGGGAGAAGATTTTTTGATTTATGCGTGTTTATCTCCTTATAAATGCATATATATGTTTGTTTAGTTTATGTACTTCGTTGAATATCTATTTGTTTATTGTTATGCATGAGTTAAGGGGGAGCTTCTCTGAAGCTTAACTTTAATCCATGCATATATAACTCCATGAGTTTTGTGATCATCAAAACGGGGGAGATTGTTGGCCTGAAGGCCCATCGCTCTAGTTTTGATGATGATTAACTCATGTAGTTATAGTACTAATGATCTTGTGTTTATTTAGTCTCAGATATTTGATCAAGATCTTAGTAGGTGTTTAGCTTCAATAAAGAATTTAAAGTCAAGTTTTGGAGCTAACATGTGTTGATTCAAGAGCTTGCACATCAAGATCGCATCAAGTACTCAAGAGGAGTCTAGCTCATTGGATCAAGGTTTGGACCAAGTCAAGAAGGAGAAGAAGATTTTCAAGGGAAGATTTTCAAGAAGACTTGTGTCAGGTTTTGTAAGTGTCAAGATTTTGTTTTTAGATAAAATGTAAAGGATAGATTAGTTGGTGGATTGCTCAAGTTCATATACACTCACACACAAGATTTATATGTGTTTTCATAAAAGAGTTTTTGTTATAGAAAATACCGGTTTGGTTTTTAAGCTTCAAAATATACATGTGTTTTATCAAAACTTATTTTAGAGCTTATTGTCAAAAATGTAGATATTTCATCATATATGTGTAGTGGATCATATCCATACACACTAAGCTTCAAAGTGTTTAAAATATCTTATTTTTGTATTTGGAGAAGTTTTGAAAAAATCAATTTTGAAAAATACAGATTTTTGTTTAAGCCAAAATTTCTATATTACAAAAATAGTTCAAAATGTTCGTAACGTGTTTTGATTTTTAATCAAACATGTTTGCATATCAAAGTTTATTAATGAACTTATTTTTGTGAAATTTATGAGAATTTATGGGATTTTGTTAAAGGCAAAAAAACCAAGTTTTAATCCCCAAAAAATGTTAGACCAGGTCTTCTTCCGGTCGTCCGGACGGTCAACCATGACAGAAGTCGGTCGACCGGTTCGATCGACCGATGTGCACAGACGTGCACGGCCTGTTTGGCTGGAGGGTCGATCGACCGACCCGGTCGACCGCCAGAGAGCTCTGCTCTCTGGATCTGGCCCCGGTCGACCGGCAGAGAGCTTCTACTCTCTGTATCCAGGCCTTGGTCAACGGGGGTGGTCGACCGATGGCATAACGGTCAGAAATCTGATCGTTGGCCAGTCGACCGGGCGGTCGATCGACAGCAGGAATTCCTGCTGAGTTGTCCCCAACGGCTAGTTTTTGGAGCCTATTTATATGGGGCTGTTTTGGGCTGTTTTCTACAAGATTTAAAGTGGGGTTTCAAGCTAGTTTTTCTGCCTTTCTAAGTGTTTATCTCCATTTGTTTTAGAGCCAAATACTTTCATATCAAAATGAGAGTTTTCAAGAGTGTTTTACAATA
Source organism: Agave tequilana (assembly GCA_038442645.1). Lineage (NCBI taxonomy): Eukaryota > Viridiplantae > Streptophyta > Magnoliopsida > Asparagales > Asparagaceae > Agave > Agave tequilana. The sequence goes on along the minus strand of JAVJIF010011714.1, from coordinate 79,653 downwards.
GAGATTTCTTGAGTTTTTCACCACAATTCTGTCTAGTTTTTCTCACACATACTTGAGCTTTCCATTGCTATATCAATCCTATAGGAGAGTTATTGTGAGAGTGTTTTTAGGTGATAGGTGATCAAAGTGTTTAGATCACCAAGTGTTCATCTTATATTTGAGAAGGTGAACTTGCGGGTTCGTGTTGTTTCGAGTTCTTGTAGGAGCTCGGTGTACAGGTGCGACCTCGGCAAGCTAGTGTGCTTGCGTGTGCTTATTCTTGCGGGAACAAGTGAGGGGACTAGTGAGTCCAAGAGTTCTAGTGTGAACTCCTTGTAAGAGTTGCGGCACCGAGTGATCCGGTGGGATCGATTCTAGTGGAAATCCTGCATAGTGTTGAAGGCGTGGACGTAGAGTAAGGGTACTCGAACATCAAAACAAATCTCCCGTGTTTGCGATTACTCTCTCTCTATCTCTCACTTGTGTTTATATCTTGCATGCTTACATTACCTTTATTTTTATATGCTTGATATATCTTGTGCCTAATTGATTTATGCTTGGGATTGTTTGGTCACACTTGTATTCAACCAAGAGAGCCAAAGTGGCACTTTAACTCTTATCTAGAGGAATCTTGAGGAGATAGTCCAGAGCCCTTCACCGAGAATTCGGCTACACTCTTTTATTATACTTGGTGTGTTTAGCATAATAGTTTTTAGTTTGCATAAATAGTTTTAATTCCGCGTTAATTCATCATTAGATTAGCAAGTCACCTCTTCACCCCCCCTAGGTGACCTACACTTGTAATGGAGGGTGACACACTATGACTGGTTCTCTCTTTATCTCTATTTATTTTCTTCTCTCTAATCTTTTACATGCTTAGGTAATTTTCTCTCATGGCATCTAACTACTAACCACTAACTTGCTAACTTTTTACTTGATAATCCACTTGAATCTATTATCCTCTACTTGGCCTTGCTATTGCAAGAGCCATTTATAGTTTATGATGATGGATCCTAACACTCTAACATCTAACTCTCTAGTAAGCTAATATTACTTTATTCCATACTTGTTGTACTTTAATTTTGATGGTTTAAGTGTAACTTGCACTTGTTTTTTTTAGTTTGGATGTGATGAGTGGTCTTATGTGTCATGCTTTGAAAAGCTCTTAAACCAAAGGCAAGTGATGGCCAAGGATACATGTGAGGCAACTATTACTAAGATGTTAGCATAGTTAGTGGAGCCATTAGTAGTTAGTAGCCATGAGTTTTCTTCCATTTTTTCTTTATTTTAGGAATGATCTCAAAATCACTCATACCTTCTCTTTAATGTTTCTAAATTTATTTTCACTGTACTCTTCTCGTTTCATTATTTGTTTATTTCTTTTGATTCTTTGAAACATAGAAGAACCGTTAACATTCATGAGATCATACCATTAAAGCTTTTATCACCTCACGTCCTTGTAGATTCGATCCCTTTAGCCTCTATGCTATAAGGAAGTATCGAGGAAGCAAAAGCACACACACTTTAATTTCTGATTTCCAAACGACATATTTTGTGCACGATTTTCCTTTGATCAAATTTTGGCGCCATTGTCGGGGATGGGAACGGTTTCATTTCACATTTTTGTTAACTTTTCTGCTCTGTTTCTAGGTAGTGGTAAGAATTTTAAGAATCTAACCACTGCAGAAACCCACACTCCCCTGTCTCTCCCTTCTCAATAAAGCATGGAGTTATTGCTCACTATTTTGCCACGGCCAGGGCTTTTTGGTCATGGAAACGCGGCCTTGTCCTTGCTTCTGGTTCTCATCTTTTGCAGGGGTATCTTTATTTGGATATATCTATGTATTCTACTGCTAGTTTTCTGTTTAGATTATATGTGCATTATAATAATTAAGAACTAAAATACAGTAATTGGGTCTTGTAAAATGGTTTAGACATTTGCATCTAGTGTCGACTTCAATTCCAATATACTGTATTTTGTTCTTCTGTTGTTGTAATCTGGACCGAAGTGTACATATTGCATTGCATATAATTAGGACAAACACGTGGGTGATTTACTTACTTTTTGTGTTCATTCTTATTTATATTGCACACTTGCACGAATTGAACTTAAGGGCAAATCCCAATACAACATAAGGTTGGGACGCCATTACCCTCCCTTAGACCAAAAATCACCTCCCCACTCATGCAACCCAAGCCTAAATAAAACTTGCTAGATATTGGCCTCTAGGAACATCTCAGACTCATTTAAGAGATTCATCTAAAGAGGAAGTTGTTACATTTTAACTCTTGTCAAATGGGTGTCAAAGGTTGGGGATTGAGAGGCGAAACCTCGAAGAACAGTGGTTTCACATAATTAGGCCCGTTGCTCTGGCACGGATACCTCCTATTTGTCTTGCCCCTACCTGGCCAAATCACTTGTGGTTAGATTGCTGCTATATACCTTCCGTGGATAGTCTAACTTGTTAGGAGTCGTCTAGGTCAACCCTAGATTGGCTTGTTTTTGAATTTTTCTTTTTATTTGTTTGTTTATTTATTTGTTTGTTTGTGATTGTTGTGATAAAATATAATATAACCAAAATTTTTTCAATCAAATGAATCCATTTTTCACTCCGACCTTATTTGACTCAGATAACTTCAACCGGGCTATGTACAATATGAACCAATCATATATGCTGGATTTGGTTTATTCGACTCAATATGACACATGCCCCAAATCCTATGACCATAATTTTCAAAATAATTTTTTCTCTTCACAGAGTCCATGGGGATTCACTTCCCCTGAGAGACATTTTCAAACACCTTGTCCGCAAAATTTATTCCCCAACTTTAATCCATATACTCCTTTTTCAGTTCCACCAACTGAAGAAAAATTCGATTTGGAAAAGAGTATAGAAGCCATGCTTGAGTCCGAATAACAAATTTAAAACTTGCTCAATTCACAATCCTTCCCACATCAAACTTCATATATGATTGAGGTTTTACCTGCACGAAAAATACAGAATTTCAGAACTTTTAAAATAGTAGTGCAATGTGCTTAATTCTACAGCTATTGCAAGTGGCTATGCGGTCGTGATCCACAAGGAGGGACTAGCGATGGAAGCTTTTTAGCAAGCTCTCTTTAGGTTACAAATAATGGTTAAAGATCTTCTTTTTGTTCTTAAAAGGAAAATGAAAAAAAGAGTTATAGTTAAGTTAGGAAGAAAGTGATAGATAGAGAAGGTGGAGAAAATGGAAGTGGATATGTACAAAGAAATGAAAAAGAGTGAAAGAAATTTGGAAGATTGTGGTGTTGGTAATTTACACTAAAATTAAAAAAAAGAAAACCTAAAAGAAAAACTTACCTCCTTTGCTTGATGACTTACCTGGAACCCTTGCATATTTTACCTTACTTCGGAGGCGATCAACGCATAACCCATAAGATCGAATTCAGTCCCCATTCGCATTACATCATCAAAATGAATAAGAATTAAATGATACAGAATCATGAGGAGGAGAACATCATCATGAAATATCAGTGGCACTCACACAAACATGGCTATACTGATGCTTCTAGATTCACTTGGATGCTCATCATAACCAAAAGAGAAAAAGTAGAAAGAAGAAGAAGAAAACAAAAGTAAAGACGAACATAAAAAAAAGTTACATTTTATTGCTTGCAGAAATGATGAAAGAAAGGAGGAGGGTACATTGGTGTCACTCTCAACATAAGCCTCTCTCTTACTTACAAGATTCTCAATCTAACTTATACTTACAAAGAAATAAAAATTACATAAAAAGAAAATCAAAACCTACACTAAAAAGAATGAAAAACTGGCCTAAAATCTATCTCTACTTGGTCGTTCCCTTTTGCCTTTGGGATTGCAAGTATTTATAGGAGAAATGCAGATGTTAGAGGAATATGAAGATAGGGAAAGCTGGATATTTCTGAATTTGAATCCTCCCCTTATCTTCAAACTTGATTTGATGTGGACATTCAGTTCTGATCTGCAGCTTGTTGGCGTGTTGATTACTGAATATTACTTGTCAAATGACAGAATTAGAAATAGCGATCAACTTAATAGTTGTAGCCCTTTATGTGGTCTTTCTGGATCATCTTGAATCATTAGATTTGAATTTCAGTAGCGAACGTTATTATTCAAATATTAAAATGTATCCAGTCAGAATATGAGTCAAATTTGCTTCATCTCATCCATTGATCCTTTCTCTATCCATTTATCCCTTTGAATTTGGTCTCTGTATTTGACGTTATCTTGGTTGATCTTTAGATTTAACCACTTGATTCACTAAAAACTAAATTTAACCAATTGGATTTGGGATCATCCTCCTTTAACCAAATAGATCTACTTAAATCTGAATTTAACTTATATTTATTTGATTTTATCCTCTTTCTCCCCATGATTATCTTTTGCAAAATAGACATTTAAGACAAGAAATTAGCAGATTTATTATATGATAAATGTGAAAATATAATAAAGAATAATGCAATAAATGTGTGCAATCAATATACTCTTTTTCTAGAGCATCCAATTGAAGAGAAATCTGAGATAGAAAAGAGTATGAAAGTCTTTTGTGAAACTGAGCAAAAATTTCAAAACTTGTTGGACTCATCATTTCAACTAAATTTTCAAAAGTTATACTCATCTTTTCCAGTTTCACCGGCTAAAAATAAACAATCATCAGTCCTGGAATTGAGTATGAATCTCTTACGAGCGTCTGAGCGACATTCTCAAAGTATGTTGGACTCACTATTTGGACACATATATTGCATAAATATTATTACATTCCTACATATATTCTTTAATGAATATTGTAAATAACTTGCCTTAATGTCCTAATTCATGCAGGATATGATAGGGAGAAGATAATCATGAAATTTATCCAATTAAATTCAAAAGTTTAAACGAAAGAGGATCAATTCGAATACAAAGGTTCTAAAAGTTATCTTATCTGAAAAACTGGATATATCATATAAGATAATATTATCTAATTTCAAAAGAAACATGGATTATTCGAAGACCCAATTTGTTTCGCTGAAGATAAGTGAATATCTGATCAATTCTAGAGGATAAATTGAAAATTCAAGAGTATAAATTGATAGAGAGAAGATCAACGGATGAGATGAGGCAATTTAGATTTGGATTCAGGCTGGATACAGTTTAGCATTTTAATTATAACTTTCGCTACTGAAACTCACATCTTATGATTCAAGATGCTACAGAAAGAAGACTTAAAGGGCTACAATTCTTTTGTTGATCACTCATTATTAGTGATTGAGGGGCGAAACCCCAAAGGCTGGTGGTTTGGCATAATTAGGCTTGTTGCTTAGGCACGGATACCTCCCACCAATCTTGCCCCTACCTTATCGATTAACTTATGGTCAGGTTCTGCAATATATCTCCTGTGGATAATCAACAGTTAGGAGTCGTCTAGGTCTAAGCTCTACCCTAACATAGGCTAGATTTTTCGTTATTTTCTTGTTTGTTTATTTGTTTATTTTTGTTTGTTCTTATACAAATATATTATAATTATAATTATTCTGATTATAACTCAAATCCATATTCACCCTAACCTCTTTCAATTTGGATATTATCAACCTGGCATTACATAACTCTGACCAACCAAGTATGCCAGATTGGTCTTATCCGAATCAATATATACCCCAATCCCAGTACTATGAAATAGAATGGGACAATCATCACCACTCTTCACCGAGTTAGTAGGGATACAACTCCCTCGAGTCTTGCTATCAACAACCTTACTAACAAACAACTTCATATAATCCATACCAAGACAAGTACAAATCATAGCAGACTCAATTCTCCTAAACAATTCCCAAATCCAGGATCCTTACTCTAATTTTCAAGTCCAACTACAACAAGAAGCACCTGTTGACTTAGAAAAGAATATAGAATTCATGATTCAGTCCCAAAATGATTGTATTCAATCCCAAACGGATTGTCTTAAATCTCTTAATAGGCTAGAATCAAAAGTGAGTCATTTGGTCAACACAATTAATGATAAGAATAAGGAAACTCTACCTAACACATTTTGACAATTCCTGATTCTCCTAACCATATTAATGAAGAATCATGGTATGTTGGAGATTTTAACTAAGATTCAATTTCACCATATAATTTTGAACCTGACCAATATCAACCCATTGATAAATTGGTAAGTTTTCATTTTAATGAGATTGAACTTGAAGATGAATGTGACACGGATTCCTAATATTGTGATTCAGTTTCACTTTTTAAATCTATGTTAACTCTGGTATCCTTACCCGATTCGGACTTAATTTTGAAGCCAACACTGATTCTTATCCCTATAGAGCTTGAATATGAACCACTTATTTTGGTTAATCACATTCCATTGTTGGAAAATGAATGTGAACTTCAATTCTATGATTTGGACCAAACTCATGAACCAACTCTGACTCTCGAACCTAAACCTGATTTGAGTTTTATTCCCAAGTCAGTTTCGGTTTCTATTCCTTTCATTGTTGAGCCCAAATCATCTATTCTACAAATTCACATTTTATTGTTAGACCAAGGTTTAGATCAATATAATTCTGTGATGATATCCCAAGACTAGTCATATAACCGAAAATATTTTCATGCTAGGATCTTGCATGATTCTATTCATATTGGGGATTATAAAAATATTAATAGGAAACAGGTTATGAAAGGTGGGTTCCATGAAAATCCATGGTATCTAGATTGGGCAGAAACGCTTGGCCCAATGAGACCAGCACCGGAACCACCACCTTCAGGTGAAAATTTTCCTTCCCTTTCTCTTTTTTCATATATTATTGCATTTCATTCATCCATTGAGGACAATGCATGAGTTAGGTGTGGGGGAGGGTTTCCTAACATGCTAACTTTACTAATTTAAAAAAAATTTCCTTTCTATGAAAACTTTTTGAAATCGAAATTAATATTTTGAATTATTTTTGTAAGAAATTAAGTTAATTTTAAGAAATAAAAGGATCATAATTAGGATTTCTTATACTTGGTCAAAATAAAATTATTTGTTTGATTTTGAGGTTAGGAAGAAAATTTGAAAAAGTAATTTAGTCTTAATTTTTACCTTGATGAAATATGCATACTTTATACACTTACACACTTAGGGTTCTAAAATAAAGATTCTTATGCCTTATATAAAAAATATATATACATATATCAAAAAAAAAATCCTCTGATTAAGCTGGGTATTTGTGCCTCATAAAGCATAAGTATTCACGCCTAAAAGTGATTTATATAAATAAAAATCCTTAGTTTTGTGGCCTTGTTTGCTCGAGTCCCAAGTCTTTGGGGATGTTTTCTCACCCGGTGGCCTAAAATTGTCTGGTTTGGGAGTCACCGACTAAGACTTGTTACATGGGGGAATTAGAAAGCCTAATAGAGCTAAGGGGTATTACCGCCATAAATTAAAAAAAAGAAAATAATAAGGCATAAGAGTTAGAGCTGAAGAATCCTGAGCCAAATTTTCACGGTCACAAGATGCATATGACTTAGGGTAAAATAATAGACTAGATGAAAAATACAATTTTAATCCTTACCTTGATTGAAAACAAGTTTTGGAATAAAGACAAAGTTTAGGAATGACTAAGTTTTGATAATCCTATGACTTATAGATTACTTGAAATTTTACATTAATATTTCAAATATTTTTTCCTTTCAAAATGCGTTTTCAAAAAAATACTAACAATTCATTTCTTTTTCTTCATGGATTTTGTGGGTGCAATCCACTGAAAACTCTCACGAGACAAAACTCGTCTTTTAGGGGAACCTAGGGGCTTAACAGTTTGTTGCACGTGCTAAGTGCAACCGTGATTTCTACGAAAATGAGTTAGGTTTGGTCAGTTTAGTTTTCTTTTCTCTTTGTTTTGCTCGAGGACGAGCAAAAGATAAGTGTGGGGGTGTGTTTGGACACATATATTGCATAAATATTATTACATTCCTACATATATTCTGTAAAGAATATTGTAAATAACTTGTCTTAATGTCCTAATTCATGCAGAGTATGATAGGGAGAAGATAATCATGAAATTTATCCAATTAAATTTAAAAGTTCAAAAGCAAGGGGATCGATTCAAATACAAAAGTTTTAGAAGCTATCTTATCTGAAAAATTGGATATATCTGATAAGATAATATTATCTAATTTCAAAAGAAAAATGGATTGTTCGAAGACCCTATCTGTTTCGCTGAAGATAAGTGAATATCTTATCAATTCTAGAAGAAAAATTGAAAATTCAAGAGGATAAATAGATAGACAGAAGATCAATGGATGAGATGAAGCAATTTAGATTTGGATTCAGGCTGGATATAGTTTAGAAATTTAATCATAAATTTCGCTACTGATACCCAAATCTGATGATTCAAGATGCCACAGAAAGAAGACGTAAAGTGCTACAATTCTTCTGTTGATCACTTATTCCAATCCTATCATTTGATAAGTGATATTTAGCAATCAACATGCAAACAACCTGCAGATCAGAATTGAATTTCTGGATAAATTAAATCAAGTTTGGAGATAAGGGAGAATTCAAATTCAAAAATATCCAGATCTTTCTATCTTCATATGCTTTCTATTCGTCTGGTTTTCTCCTATAAATACCCTCATACCCTGAAGGCAAAGAGGCACCACTCTAGAGAGAGATTTAGTTTAGGTCTTCTTTTCTTCTTTAATGTAATTTTTATTTTCTTTATTTTACTTTGTTTTTAGGCTAGAGAGAGTTACATGATCAAAAGAGAGGAAGAGTTATTATAGAGTGACACTATTGTAATCTTTTCATTAAGAATCTTATATTGAAGGTGATAATCAATGGAGGTTTCCTACTTTTCTTCATTGTGTTCGATCTCGCCGAAGCTTTTCTTTCCTTTATTCTTTTCTATTTCTTCGCTTTACTTCATGTTAAGGTAAATTTTCATTATGATTCAAACAGTAGAGGTAAATATTCTTCTTTTATTTCTGATTTTTGCATCAACACTTTTCTTTATCTCTTTTTGTTTCTTTTTCTTTTATAATTAAAACATCAATGCCACCACCATCTCTTCTTCTGCCATCTTCTTCTTAACTTAACTTAACATTTTTTTCTTTTTATAAACTGAGAAGATAAGTATTAACTAGTTTTGGGAAATTAAAAGAAGAAACTTACATAACGCTCCCATCGCTGTCCCTCCCTGTGAATTACGACCCGTTAGCCCTAGGCTACACGGTAGAATTGAGAACCTAGCACTGTTCTAAATTTTTGTATTCTTTTGTGCAGGTTTGGCTCGATCACTCACCATTTTTCTAGAACCAAGCTTCAAATACTTCTTTTTCAGAACATCCAACTGTAAAAAAACCATCCTAGAAATAGTATGAAAGCCTTGCGTGAGGCCGAGCAACAATCGTAAAATTTGATGGACTCATGATTTCACCACAATTTTCAAAATCAACTTCTATACTCACCTTTTTAAGAAGAACCGATTGCAAAGAGTATAGAAGACATGATTCAGACTCAAAATTTTTTTACCCAGCCTATCAGTAGGTTAGACTCAATAATAAGCGAATTGATCAATGGGAGTGAGAAAAGTCTTTCTTGTTAACCTTTGACCAATCCTTATATCCCTAATTCTATCGATTGGGCCTAAGAATCATGTTATTTTAGAAAACATGATGCAATTTCAGCACACCTATTTGAACTTGGCCAAACTCCAAGTTTTGAAAGTCTTATTGAAATTTTAGCAAGTTATCCCTTTCCTGAAATTGAACTTGAGCATGAATGTGATCCTGAACCTCAAGTTGGTAATTCTATTTCACTTTTTGATTAAATAATCACTTCATATTTTTATCAGATTTTTTCAGATTTTGGAGTCAGCATTGAATCCTGTACAGTACATCGTGAAAATGAATCACTAATATTTTATGATCACATTCCATTAATGGGGAATGTGTGAGAATCAATTCGTTGGTATGGACCCCATTTTTGAACCAATTTCGACTCTCACTTTTGAATCTTGACCTGATGTAAGTCAAATTCCCGAGTTGGTATTTGTTCTTGTTCCGTTTGAACCCAAATCAATCATCCTCCATAATCACACTTCATTGTTGGACAAAGGAGTTAAACAAAATGACTCAAGAATTATTTTTGAAAATTAAAAACTGAAGGGGGATAATTTTTTAAATAAGACCATTCACTTAATCATTCTTCTAATGGGTTATATTAGAGAGGTCACTGGTGGGTTCCTGCGAATTTCACAATCTTTGAATTGGGCCGTATTTCATGGGCCAATCAAACCACCACCCTGCGGTAATTTTTCCTTCCCTATTTGTTTCATGCATATACACATTCACGATGCATTGAGGAAAATGCATGAGATAAGTGTGGTGGAGGGTTTACTAATATAGTTTATTTTAATTTTCTTTCTTTTACACTTCTTTTTAAAAAAATTTAGATTTTTCTGTATAGAAACCCTTTTCTTTTCTTTTTACAAAACTTTTGAAATAAGAGAAATAGTTTTAAAGAAAATTAAGATTATCTTAGTAATTAGGAAGACTTAAAATTATGAATTCTTAAACTGAGTCAAAATAATACATCTTGTTTAAATTTTTTGATAAGGAAGTAAGCTTGAAAAGATAATTTGATCTTGAATTTTTTTCCTTAGATATATGCACTTCACACTTACACAATTTTTGGGATTAAAATAAAGACTGAAAATGTCATAAAAATAAAAAAATAAAAATCACTTATTAAAGCTGGATAAATTTGCCTCAGGAAGCATGATTATTCATGCCTAAAACGGTGGACAAAAAAACAAAATAATCTCCTTTACTTTTGTGACTTTGTTTACTTGAGTCCTTAAGCCCGAAGGATGTTTTCTTATCTAATACCCTAAAATCATCTGATTTGAAAGTCATCGGCTAAAGTTTCACTACCCGGGTGAACTAGAAAGCCTAAAAAAACTAAGAAAAGAAAAAGATTATATATATAAAAAATAGCATGAAAGTTAAAATTAATATCCCAAAAATCTTCACTATTTACAAAGTTCATACTATCTAAGAGTTTGATAAAAGATCAAAGAATCAACTCAATTTCAAATTCTTACCTTTAATTTATAACAAGAACTTGCATCAAGACTTTGTTTAAGGAAGAAGAATTTCTAGTTAACTTATGACCTTGAATTACTTAAATTTTCGCAGAAATATTTCAACACTTTTCTCTATTTCAAAATGTGTTTTCAAAATACTAACATTTGATTTTTTTTCTTTATGGATTTTGTGGGTGCAATCCGCTGAAAACCCTCAGGAGATAGAGTTCCTCCTTTAGGGAAAACCTAGAGGTTTAACAACCTGTTGCACAAGCTCAGTACAATCGCGTCACCTGCAAAAGTGGTATAATAATTTTCTTAGTTAGTTTTTCTTTTTGTTTTTGCTCAGGACGAGCAAAATATAAGTGCGGGGGTGTGATTAGTCTCCAAATATACTTATTTCATACCACATCTTCACATTTATTCTAAATAAAATTCTGTTAATAAAGGCTTTCTTTTGTGTTTCTAGGTCCATGGCATAAAATGAAGAAGAAGCCCCAAACTCTCATTTATTTGGGGATTTTTAGAGCCTAGGAGTAGCTCAAGACTTTGAGGCCAAATCTGAAATTACACCTAGGGGGGGTGAATAGGTGTATAGCTAATCAAATAAAAATTCTCGACAATATAATATGAAATAACACAACCAAAAACTCAAAATAAGACTTGAAGCTGGACTCCCCTTGAAGAGCTTTGAACTTCTCCTAGTGATTCCTCTAAATAGAGTTGAGGGGCTCAAATGTTATGTTGTTAAGATGAGTATTGATCAACAAGAATAATGAATGGTAAACAAGTAAATAGAGATAATAAAGCAATCGCAAACAAAAAAGTTTGTTCTGAGGTTCGAGCCACCGCTCTACGTCCCCGCGTTCACCACCATGAAGGATTTCACTATCCACTATTGGATCCTCCACAAAGGGACCTTACAACAAGAAATTACAACCACTCAGAGTACACAACTCCCCAACTCAGTCCTCTACACCAGAGGCAGCACAAAGCCAATTGAGATAATAAGCTCTGGGTGATCAAGAGATCACAAACACTCTCTTTGCAACTCTCTTACAAAAACCATATAGAGTAAAATGTAAATTTGAAGCTCAAGGATGTAAGTGAGAGTGAAAATTAGAAAAGAGAGATTTTAGGAGCAGAAAAACTCAATTAAAACTTTAAAAATAAGAGCAGAAAAGAAAACTTGAAACTTTTTCTCTTTGAAAGCAAAACTAATTTTTCAATAGAATTTGTTATTATGAAATATTCAATCCCAGTGACCCTTTATATAGGTTTTAGAAAAACACTTTTAGAATAGTTTTACCAGGTCTAAAAAGAAAGAAATTGACCCTAGAAATTTAACTTTCCACGTTTTAAACAAAACATGTTTAAAAACAGATTTAAAAGAACTGGCCATTACTGCCAATCTGGCTGTCTGTCGGTCGATCAGCCGGTCGACTGGCCATTCAAAAAAATTTAACCTTGGCTCTCGGTCGACTGGTCAGTCGACCGTATTTAACCGAGACCAAACTAGTTACAATCGGTCAACCGTCCGGTTAACCGCAATAAGGGACCGGTCGACTGGTCGGTCGATCGGGAATGTGGACAACATGTACACCCCAATTGCCAGAGGTTCGGTCAACCGTTCTGGCCTGTAATAGGCAAGGTCGACCGCCCGGTCGACCAACCTAGGCCAAAAACTGGGTCAAGGCATTTTTTTTTGAAGATAAAGAAATTTTCAAATAATTTTTATTTAAATTTTGGAAGAGAGAAGACATGTATAGCCTTGAGATACAAGTTCTAAACTGAGGTAGAAATTTCTAAGAAAATGTGGTACAAGTATCAAAACCGAACATGTCAAAACCATACTTTTGAAAATGTGTACTTTTGTGTGTGTATATCTTTGAGCCTCAAATTTATATTGTACTCTTTAACAAACTAGTTTTTTACAAGGTTTTAATTGACTATAAGAATCTTTAAGCGGGCTTCTCTGATAGTGACGTTTGAACGATGCTGAGTCCTTTGAGCTATGATCCCGTTCTTGAGTACCCTTGAGCCATCAACACCTTCCTTTAGAGGAAGAACATGTTAGATCTTTTTGAACCCTGTTAGATCTTTTTGAACCCTGAAATACACTGTTGAACTTAATTAGTACAAATCTTTTCATAAGCTTTGTTATCATTAAAACACAAAACCAGGGATTGTAACTTTTGGGCCAACAATCTCCCCCTTTTTGATTATGACAAAACATATGAGTTATTTAAAAGAAAATCTAGGAAAAGAGCTTTGTAAAAACTCTCCCTGAAGTTATGTTAGCTATCAAGTACAAGATATCAACAAGTTATATGATAAAGACATGGTATACGAGCATGATCAAACAAATATCAATAAATACTTGTAAATACTTCTCCCCCTTTTTTTCATGCATCAAAAAGGGTAAGCAAAAACAACTAAAAATTAAAACACATGTAGATTTTATCAGAAGAAAAACTCATGAATCAATAATACAAATATTTAGCTCTTCATAAATGAAAGAGAATTAGTTAAAATCAAGTGGCAGTAAAAATATCTGCTAGTTGAAAATCAGCTGAAACATAATCAATTTCAATATGACCTTTCTCATAGTGATCCCTAAGAAAGAGATATCGAATTTCTATGTGCTTTATCTTACTATGTTGATTTGTATTTTTAGTCATATGAATAGTACTAGTATTATCACAAAATATCTTAATATGATCATAATGCAAATCATAGTCAAAGAGAGTATGTTTCATCCAAAGGACTTGTGCACAACAAGTTCCGACCGTAACATACTCCACCTCAGCAGTTGAGAGGGCAACAAAATTTTATTTCTTGGAAGACCATGAAACAAGACAATTTCCTAGAAACTGACAAGTTTCACTTGTACTCTTCCTATCCACTCTACAACCGGTATAGTCAGCATCTGAAAAACTCGTCATGAAAATTTGTCCGGTCTTCGGATACCGCAAGCCAATTCCAATAGTGCCCTTAAGATATCTAACAATGTGTTTTACCGCAATCAAGTGGGACTCTTTAGGACAAGAATGGAATCTAGCACATAGGCATACACTAAAAATGATATCCGGCCTACTAGCCATTAAATAAAGTAAACTACCAATCATGTTTCTATAAAGTTTAATGTCTACATTTATATCTTGTTCATCCTTATCAAGTTTTGCTGTGGTAGTCATGGGAGTTTTGCTCGCTATGCCCCTTGAAGTCCAAATTTCTTGATGAGTTCCCTTGTGTACTTGGCTTGATTTATAAAAATCCCATCACTCCTTTGCTTGATTTGGAGTACAAGGAAGTAGTTTAGCTCACCCATCATCAACATCTCAAACTCATTCTTCATGCATGATTCAAAATCTTTGCAAAGCTTTTTATTAGTAGATCCAAATATAATATCATTAACATAAATTTGAACAATAAGAATATCACTATCTACATGTTTTGTAAATAAAGTAGTATCTATTTTACCTTTTACAAAACCATTTGAATTAAGAAATATTGAAAGTCTTTCATACCAAGCTCTGGGAGCTTATTTTAAACCATATAAAGCTTTGTCTAATTTGAAAAAAAAATTCGGATGTGTAGGATCAACAAACCCGGGGGATTGTTCAACATACATTTCCTCTTCAATAAAACCATTTAAAAATGTGCTCTAAACATCCATTTGAAAAAGTTTAAAATCTTTATAAGAAGCAAAAGCAAGTGTAATCTGCATGGCTTTATGCCGTGCTACGGGTGCAAAGGTTTCCTCAAAATCAGTACCTTCGATTTGGGTGTAACCTTGGGCCACTAACCTAGCTTTATTCCTAATAACATTACCCAACTCATCTAACTTATTCCTAAAAATCCATTTAGTACCAATTGTTGGTCTATCATAGGGTCTAGGAAAAAGATGCCAAACTTGGTTGCGCTCAAATTGATTGAGCTCATCTTGCATAGCAAGCAACCAATATGAGTCGCCCTCAGCTTTGAGGATGTTCTTTGATTCAATATGTAAAATAAAAGCAAAATGGCCACAAAAATCTTAGAGTTTGGAGTGAGTAGTTACCCCCTTTGATACATCATCTATAATTGGAATGACTTGTAGCAAATCTCTAATCTTTTTTGTAAGTGGTAGTGATGGTGCCACTTCAACTTCTTGAACTTCACCTTTTTATCAAGTTTTGGCTTATCTTCTTGGATAGGTGAGTTCTTCAAAGTTATTTTCTCCATGTCTTCACCTAAAGAATCAATCTCTACAGCATTCTTAACAATTAGATTCTTCAAACTTAACATGCATAGATTCTTCAAATGTCAAAGTATATTTATTGAGGATTCTATAAACCTTACTAGTGTTTGAATAACCAACAAAAATAGCTTCAAAAGCTTTAGCATCAAATTTACTTAAGTTATCTTTGGTGTTTAAAATAAAACATTTGCATCCAAAAAATCTAAAGTAAGAAATATTAGGCATTCTCAAAGAGTAAATTTTAAAAGAAGTTTTGAAAGTAGTTTTACAAAAATAAATTCTATTTGATATGTAGCATGAAGTGTTTATGGCCTCAGCCCATAAACATTGAGAGAGTCTATATTCACTAATCATTGTCCTAACCATTTCTTGAAGAGTACGATTCTTCCTTTCAACGACTAAATTTTGTTGCGAAGTTCTCGGACAAGATAATTCATGTCTAATTCTATTTTCTTCACAATAAGCGATAAAAGAATGGTTAATGAATTCACCACCTCTAACACTTTTTATGCGTGAAATCGAAAAACCTTTTTCCTTTTTCAACCCTTTTTCTAAAAACATTAAAATGTTAAAAAGCTTGATCTTTATGATCCAAAAAGAAAACCCATGTAAAATGAGAAAAATCGTCAACCAATACAAAAACAAAACAGTTTCAATTAAAACTCTTGGTTTTACAAGGACTAAACAAATTCATGTGGATTAACTCTAATAGTCTAGATGTCATGATTTTCTTGATTGATTTGAAAGAGGACTTGGTTTGTTTTCTAAGTTGGCACACATCACAAATGCGGTTCTTTTCAAACTTCAAGTAAGAAATACTCTTTACTGATTCCTTAGAGTTAATTTTAAAAAGATGATCAAAAGATACATGGCCTAATCTTCTATGCCATAACCAAGAATTCTCATTGAAAACATTTAAACATGTAGCATTACAATCTAAATTTAGCATATCAGTAATATATACATTTATTTTCCAAAATCTGGAAAGAATGCAAACATCAGTTTTATCATCTAAAATATTGCAAGAAGAATCATCAAAAATAACTTTAAAACCTCGATCACAAAGTTGACTAAAACTCAAGAGGTTATGCTTGAGACCATCAACTAAAACAACATTTTCAATCAATGGAGATGAACCAACTTTAATGTTATCTATACTGATAATGTTACTCTTTGAGTCATCTCCGAAGGTGACGGTGCCACCTTCATGATACCTTGATAGGGTTGCAAAATTATTGATGTCCCAAGTCATGTGCCTTGAGCAACCACTTTCAAGATACCACCGCTCCCTACGTCTTGGAGCCTTGGTGTGTACCTACATCAAATAATGAAGTTGTTGATTTTGGTACCCATATTTTCTTGGGTCCTATGACGTTAGTACTTCAAACCCAAATTTGATTATTAGAAGCATATATACGATTAAAATAAAATTTAGTTAAGTGACCCTTTCGGCCACAATAAGTACATGGATAAACTCTACCATACATATATGCATGATGTGTATGATAAGCATATGAGACATAAGCATGCTTAGTGTGTGATTTAGAATTGTGAGCATGTGCGGCATGAAAATGTTTCTTTCAAGAATTGTTCTTAGAAAATATAGCCTCTAATTTAGCCTTATCAAACTCACATTTCTTTAAAACATTTCCCAATGTGTTGATTTTAGTTTTTAAAATAGTAATTTCATTTTCATCAATCATGGGAAACTTTGCTTTACATAAATCTTGTATGCATCAAAATTTTTTTTTGCAAATAAAGAGTGGAAGAAAAATAATATTTTTCTTTAGAAAGAATGATTATTTTATTTTGAAGAACTTCATTTTCCTTTTTTGTTTTTAGATATTTCTTCTTTAGGAAATCATAATTATTTGAAAGTTCTATAGATGTATCTCCTAATTCATCCATACTTAAATCACAATCATCAAGGAATGGTTCAGCAGTTACCTTAGGTGTGTTATCATTTGCCATGAAATAAACGTTTGTTGTGCCCACTTCCTTTTCGGATTCACTTTTTAAATCCCATATAACTTTGAGAGCTTTCTTCTTTAATTTCTTATTTGACTTGTTTGAGAAAGATGACTTATTTTTGATATCCGGACATTCTACAATGATATGTCCGGGTTTCTGACAGTTAAAACAGATGATTTTCTTTTCCTCCTTTCCTTGCCATCGTCTTCTATTGTTGATTTTTGTCTTGTTATACATCCTCCTTACATTTCTTACAAGGAGGGAAAAATCTTCATCATCTTCTTCTTCTTCATCATCGTCGGAGATGGTGGGAGTAGACTTGAAGGCAATTGTCATCTTCTTTTGTGGTGTCATTTCTTCTCTAGCCTCTCTCTCCATCTTATGGGTCTTAAGGTTGCCGATAAGAGCAATGAGCTCCATCTCTTCTTTGTCATTTAACTCTTTCAATGTAGTAGCTTTGACTTTCCATGTGGGTGGAAGTGCACGAATGACCTTTCGGACTCTTTGATCATTGTCAATGGCATCACCTAAAAAACAAGACCATTAGTTATTTTAGTAAATTTTGTAACCATATCACCAATGGACTCATTTTCATGCATATTGAAGTTTTCTTATTGGGAACGCAAGAGATCAATTTTAGCCTTTATGACTTGTGATGTTCCCTCATGATTCACCACGTGTGACCAAATCTCGTAGGCGGATTTACAATGAATAACCCTAGCTATGTCATCATCATTCAAGGCTTGAAGCAATGCATAGTGTGCCTTTGCAATGGCATCAAACTCCTTGGTGGCAATATCGGACCAAGTGTCCTCATCACCAGTGGGTACACTAAAGGGTTTAGTCACCGCCTTTGCAAGCCCCTTCCTAGGGATTATAAAAATATGGTCATCTTAACTTTTCATATGGGAAAGTTAAGACCATCAAACTTAAGAGGAGTCTTAATACCTTCGGCCATTTTTACTATAGTGGATGAGAATGAAGATGTCAATGAAATGATTAGCAACTAGAATCTCTCTAAGGTTGTTAAACTAAAATTTAGAGGCCAAGGCTCTGATACCAATTGAAATTACACCTAGAGGGGGGGGTAAATAGATGTATAGCTAATCAAATGAAAATTCTAGACAATATAATATGAAATAACACAACCGATCACTCAAAATAAGACTTGAAGCCGTATTCCCCGTGAAGGACTCTGAACTTCTCCTCGTGATTCCTCTTGATAAGAGTTGAGGTGCTCAAATGCTATCCTTTTGGGATGAGTATTGATTTACAAGAATAAATGAATGATAAATAAGGAAATAGAGACAATAAAGTAATCACAAACAAAAAGATTTGTTCCAAGGTTCAAGCCACTGCTCTTCGTCCCCGCCTTCACCACCGTGAAGGATTTCACTATCCACTATTGGATTCTTTATAAAGGGATCTTACAATAAGGAATTACAACCACTTAGAGTACACAACTCCCCAACTGAATCGTCTGCACCAGAGACAGCCCAAAGCCAATTGAGATAATAAGCTCTGGGTGATCAAGAGATCACAAACACTCTCTTTGCAACTCTCTTACAAAAACCCTATAGAGTAAAATGAAAACTAGAAGTTCAAGGATGTAAGCGAGAGGGTAAATCAGAAAAGAGAGATTTTAAGAGCAGAAAAACTCAATTAAAACTTTGAAAATAAGAGCAAAACAGAAAACTTGAGACTTTTTCTCTTTGAAAGTAACAACTAGATTTTCAATAGAATTTGTTGTTATAAAATATTCAATCCCAATGATCCTTTATATAGGTTTTAGAGAAACACTTTTAGAATAGTTTAACCAGGTCTAAAAAAGGAAGAAATTGATCCTAAAAATTCAACTTTTGACGTTTTAAAAGAAATATGTTTAAAATAGTTTTAAAAGAACTGACCTTTACTGCCAATCTGGAAGTCTGCCGGTCGACCGGCCATTCAAAAAAAATTTGAACATTGGCTCTCAGTTGACCGGTCGATCGACCATGTTTAACCGAGACCAAACTAGTTACAGTCAGTCGACCGCCCGGTCGACTGCAATAAGGGACCGATCGACCGGGAATGTGCACAACAGGTATGTCCCAATTGCTAGAAGTTTGGTCGACCATTCTGTCCTTTAATAGGCACGGTCCACCGACCTAGGCCGAAAACTGGGTCAAGTTATTTTTTTGATAAAGAAGATTTTCAAATAATTTTTATTTAAATTTTGGAAGAGAGAGGACGTGTATAGCCATGAGAAACAAGTTCTAAATTGAGATAGAAATTTCTAAGAAAATGTGAAATAAGTATCAAAAAGCAAACATGTCAAAACTATACTTTTAAAAACGTGCACTTTTGTGTGTGTATATCTTTAAGCCTCAAATCTATATTCTACTCTTTAACAAACTAGTTTCTTACAAGGTTTAATCGACTACAAGAATCTTCAACTGGGCTTCTCTGATAGTGATGTTTGAGTGACGCTGAGTGCTTTTAGCTATGATCCCGTTCTTGAGTACTCTTGAGCCATCAATACCTTCCTTTAGAGGAAGAAACCTGTTAGATCTTCTTGAACATTGTTACATCTTTTTGAACCCAGATAGGTAGTCAAAAGTGTATATTCATCATCATTTTTATCATCATATTTTCTTATTTATTAGTTTATAAAGCATTGCTACGTAATGTTTTATTATTTAATGTTGTGCAGGCCTTGAGTAATTAAAGAATAAATAAATGAAGCTCAATTGAAGCCCAAAAAGCCCGCAAGCCCACATGCAAGATTTATTTTAGTAATTTAGAAGCTTCTATCTTATCTAACCTAATCTAAACGTAGATTTTAAATTATTAATTTAAAATCTAGGAGAGGAAGAGGAAGGATAAAGTAGGACTCCTAATTGCTATTCAAATAAAGAGGAGAAGAAGGATAGAATAAGATGGATCCTTATCCTAATTAAAATTGGAGGTGGACTTCTACTTGAAGCTGGTTGCTTGCACTACAAGATAAAGGTAAAGAAAGGCTTGAAGATAAAGATAAAGGACCAAATCCTTTACAAATTTAGATTTTTAATAACTTGCTTCCCAAGTTATCCCGAATTCTCAAGACCGATGATTAGAATGCAGAACCCAGGAGAAGGTGCCCAGATGGACGGACCAGAGGAGGCCACGCGAGAAAGCGCGTGGCCATTAGCCATGCTTTTGCCACGGAAACGCGGCTATGGCCGCGTTTTCGCGCCCGTTTGGATAGATCTGGCAACGCGTTTTCGTGGGAGAGTTGTACTGGGACTCTACGTCTTAAATCTCCTATAAATACCCTGCAGAGCAACAGAGAGGGGGATCCGCGAAGTAAAAGTCTAGGGTTTCCTTTAGATCCTCTTTCTTTCTGAATTTTCTTGTATTTTTCATTTTTTTTATTTGGAGAAGAAGATTGTGGAAGAAGCAGAAGAGCTTTGTAATTGGTCGGTGACATCCAATAAAAAGGTTCTTTATTCTTTTTTCTCTTCTTGCTTTGCAATTCAATTTAGTTTTATGCTTTAGCTTATTTGTTTTTTTCTTCTTTTAATTTTAATGCAACTTTTCTTATTCAAAATAAAAATTGAAAATAAAAATAAAAATATGAATAACTAATTAAACTTATAGTTTACTAATCTCTCAATGAACCCTAGTTTAGTTTAAAAGATGAACTGATTGACATCTATGCTTGTTAAGAAATCCTAGGATTAAATTGGTGTTCTTGAAGATGAATCAATAATTGAGTTTAACTAATTTGGGTTGCACTTTTTAAATGGTTATTCATCGTTCATATTTAAATACTTTGATAGAATAATTTTAAGTGGACTTTTCTTATGCTATGCTTTGAAATTGATATGAACTATAGTTTAATTTTTATTAGTGCACACTAATAGGGTTCCAACATTTTTATTCATCTTACTTGATTCTCAATCAATACCCTAGGGTAGAAAATTCTTCATTCAATATGATGTTCACTCTTTTAGACTAATACTTTGGTTGTGGTAGATGATTAGTAAACTATAATTGTTTTGCTTAATTAAATCTAATTCTCACAATCAATATCTTTTTTCAAGCAAATTTTAGAGAAAATCGCTCCGAAAAGCTTCCATCGCATCCTTCCCTGTGGATCGACCCGTCTAGCCCTTGCTGCTACACGGTTACATTGAAATGTGATTATGATTTTCTAAACTCTTTCTTTATTATTTTTCCGTTTCAATCAAAATTTTGGCGCCATTGTCGGGGAGGGAACAGTGCGATATTCTCTAAAACTAATTATTTTGTTTCTGTTTGCAGGATCTGATAATAGAAAAACTAGCTGCAGCTAAGAACATATAGCTACTCTGTGTCTTTACCCTAGAAGGCAGAGCAATAGAGCCTACTATCCAGCCACGCAAACACGACATTTGCCGCGTTTTCGCGGCTATAGTAGTTCACTACTAATAGATTTTTTGCAAGTTGCTGCAAATTACAAAGTTCTGTTTACTGCTTTGATAATATTTCTCTGTGATCACCCTGCATACTGTAAATTAATTAACAGTAATCTATTAGTTGACTAATTAAAAAAATTTAGACTCTTGCATTATAAGCACGTGTCTATTTAAATTTTCTTAATTCCTGTTGAAGAGTGCTGGCGACAAGGTAGTTTGCATTGCATATAGACTAGGAAGCACCTTGGCTGCTTTACTGCTTTTGAGTGAATACTTGTCCATTACGTTACACGTGCACTAAATCACTTTAAGGGCAAAACCCATAAACAAGATAAGGTGGGGACGTCAGTACCCTTCCTTGGCCCCCAAATTATCTCCGTTGCACTCACAACCCTAACCCTAAAATAAAAATTGACTAGATGTTGGTCTTAGGTTAACTCAGACTCATTAGAAGATTGGCTGAAGGAGGAAGTTGTTCGAAATTAACTCTCGCCAAATCGGTGTATATGAAGGGGATTAAGGGCCGAAAGCCCGAAGGTTGGTGGTCACTTAATTAAGGAACGTCTTTGACGGATAACCTCCCAACAAACTTGCCACCTACCTGGCTGATTAATTTGTGATTAAGATCGACAATATACCTCCTAAAGATAGTCTAAAATTAGGAGTCGTCTAGGTCCAGGCTTACCCTAAATTAGGATTTTTGATTTTTGGTTATTTTTTCTCTTTCTTGATTGATTGGGTGAACTTGTTTGTTAACTGTGCATGTTAGCTTGGTCGAGAGACCCAGTCACATCTAGACTAAGTAGGAACAGTTCACCATATGAACAAAAACCCAATTCACACATGGCACAACCACCATCACTGCAAGATAGGTTCTATCCTATTAGGACGTCTCTTCCATCTTGTATTCAGCTGTCCGATGTAGGAGACGACCAATTTGAGCTAAAACTACAATACATCAGCACTCTTCCAAAATTTCATGAATTTGAATCCGAGGATGCATACTTTTTCATAAGGAAATTTGATGAAGTATGTCTAATGATGAAAGTACCCAGCCAAGGAGTAGATGCCATTAAATTATGTTTTGTCCCATTCTCTTTAAAAGACTTAGCAAAGAAATGGCTTTACAATCTAGAAGCCGGTTCCATATCATCATAGGATAATTTCATCAAAGCCTTCTTGAAGAAATTTTATCCCGTTCACAAGACTGCACAAATTAGGAAAAGCATCTTGCAGTTTAAGCAAACAGCTAATTAACCTTTTTGGAAGTACTTCGAACGTTTTAAGGACCTCCTTGCCCAATGCCCTCACCATGGGATAGAGAAATGGCGACTTTGCCAAGCTCTTTATGATGGATTAGAATATCAAACAAAAACCTTATTAGAATCCATGTGCCAAGGAGGATTTTTGAAAAAGAACGAAGATGAATGATGGTTATTATATGAAGATTTGGCTGATAAGACCATCCAATGGGGACCAACTCTGAAAAAATTTAGGACTAATGACCCTAACTCTTCTAAAGGAGGTGTCCATTTTATTAAGGCAAACATAGCTACCAAAGCTAAACTAGCTGCTGTGATGCGAAGACTTGAAGCTCTAGAAACTAAAGAACCAGTCTCAGTGAACCAAGTCAGCCCAACACCTTCGGCGGGCTGTACTTATTTTCAAGCCATGAACCATGTGTTAGAGGAATGTCCCGTCTTTTAGCTCATCAAACGATGCCCGAGCATATGAATGCAGCCTTCACAAGGCCCGTTAACAATTCATATTCATCCACTATAATCCCAGTTGGAGAAATCATCCAAATTTCTCATGGGGCCCAAACAACAATGATCAAACCAGGCCAAAATTCTCCAATAATTTTCAACAATCTCCTTATCAACAAAATTTTCCCAACCAAAGTCCTCCACTCTCTTTCCAAAATTCACATATGGAAACAAGACTCTCCAATATGGAAAGAAAGGTAAACACTCTAGTTAAAAGCCACGACACACTAGCTCAAGTCTTGACTAGGATAGAGATGCAACTGAGTCAACAAGAAAGACAAAAGGGAACTCTACCAAGTCAACCATTGCCAAACCCTAGGAATCCTAGGCAAGCCAATGAGGCTCAAGACCCAAACCAGTGTAACTTGGTTCATACGTTGAGGTTAGGGAAACAGGTTGATAATCAAGTATCCATGCCACCAAACCCAGCTCAATTGTCTACTCCATCTAGTTCCACTCCATCTCCACAAAGCTCCAAAGAAACTGAAGTTGATAAGTCAGCAAAATAAGTGCACCAACCTATAGCCCCATTTCCAAATAGGCTTAGGAGTAATAATAATGCACATATGGAGAAGCTGCTCGAGGTATTTAATCAAGTTAGGCTTAATGTACCACTTCTTGATGCAATCCAACAGGTCCCTAGTTATGCAAAATTCCTCAAGGACATGTGCACCAAGAAAAGAAAGATAAATGTACCCAAGAAGATTTTTCTAGCCACTAACATTAGTGAGCTATTGTCCAACCAGATCCCAGTCAAGTACAAAGACCCTGGTTGCCCCACCATTTCTTACACAATAGGTTAACCTGAAATTAGTAGAGCGCTACTCGACTTAGGAGCAAGCATTAATTTGCTTCCCTTCTCTTATATCAACAACTTAGATTAGGTGAACTCAGCCCAACTCAAATCCAATTAGCTGATCGATCAATTAAAGTTCCAAAGGGAGAAATCAACGATGTCCTTATACGTGTAGGAGAATTCATTTACCCAGTAGATTTTATTGTTTTAGAGACACAACCTGTGTTTAATCCTAGGTCCCAGACTCCCGTCATCTTAGGACGTCCGTTCCTAGCAACTGGTAACACAATCATAAATTGTAGAAACGGATCCATGAGATTGACTTTGGAGACATGAACAAGGAAGTTAATGTTTTCAACTTAGGTAAGCACCTTTACGACATAAATGACCAACCCTTTGAGGTCAACTTCATTGAAGATATGAATAGTGAGCACAAAGAGGAGATCACACTAGAATCAAAGGATGATGAAGAGTTAGAATCTAGTGATCTCCACCTTGACGAGATTGAGTGGGCAGCAAGTCCAAGTTCTATAGAGATGGAGAATTTAAGCTTAACACCTCTACCCATCGAGCCACCTCCTTCCTTGGAGTTAAAGACCTTGCCTAAGGATCTTAAGTATGCCTACCTTGGTGAACAAGAGACGCTACCAGTCATTGTTGCATCCAACTTGACTAATAGGCAAGAGGAAGACCTATTGGCAACCCTTAGGAGACATAGGGAAGCAATTACTTGGACTATGGCCGATATTAAGGGACTAAGCCCTAAAATAGTCCAGCATAGAATTCATCTAAGTGAAGGGGTTAAACCAAAGAGGGACCCACAGCGTACGCTAAACCCGCTCACGCAACAGGCTGTACAAGCCAAAATAGTGAAACTGTTGGATAATGGGATCATTTATCCTATTTTTGATAGCCAATGGGCCAGCCCAGTGCACGTAGTCCCAGAATTTTACACCTGTCAGCTCTCTTATACTTCATCCTTAACGGGTTTTTGATGATCTATAGAGTTTACATTTTGCTTGTTTTTGTAAGTTAAAGATTTTTCTTTTAACTTTGCCAATACCATCAGTGCACTTATGTCTTCCCGTATTCTCACCTTCAACTCGGTCTTGATAAGGGAATGTCAAAGTTCTTGCCGTGTAAAGCTAAAGTTAAAGGAAGAACTTTCACTCGATTTTCACGTGAATAGTTCCTATGCATAAGGGTTATGCTTGCCTATGATCCATCGTGAGGCCACATCTTCAAGAAGTTAGAGATTAGTGGGAGCACTTAGTAGAAAGTTAGCCATGCGTTTTTACCATTAAGAAAAATCATTTTTACAAACCACCAAACAATTCTAAACAATTCTTGAAAACAACTTGTTTTCATTTTCAAATTCATTATTTGAAACAAAGAACTTTCTCTTTTCTTGAACAAAGAAGCCGCATCAAGTTTTCATCTCTCTCCCTCCTTGTGGATACCACACATATAGCCACTTCGCTACTACGGAGGAATCGCAAAAGCAGTAACATCGACCCACATTCCTTTACTTATTCTTGTGCTTGCCTTATGCTGATCAAATTTTGGCGCCGTTGCCGGGGAGGGAACGGCTTTATTGTTCAATACTAAAGATTTTTTTCTTTGTTCTTGTGTGTAGGAGAAGTACTAAGGAGCTCACTATCACGGGAAGCGAAAGTGGTGGCCAAGGACGTTACACGAGGATTCATTTGCCCTCAGAAAATTCGTGTAAAAGCGAGTTTCTCCGATTGAAGTACTAACAAACTCCTCTGCAGGGTTGAAGTCGCTCAAATTGCTTTCTAAAATTTTTTAGTTCCCTTGAATGTTTCACCTTATATATGTGTAATAAACTCAACAGAAATCCACTTGTTGCTTAATTGAAATTTGGATTAGACTCTTACATTTAAGGCACGTGTCTATTTCAATTCATTTCAATTTATGTTGAAGAGTGCTGGAGAAAAGGTATGTGTGCATTCATATAGAATAGGGCTAACATTTTGTAGTGATTTATCACTTTGAGTGTTATCTTGTTGTGAATATACTGTACACTTGCACAATTGACATTAAGGGCAAAATCCCAAATAAATAAGATAAGGTGGGGATTTCATCACCCTTCCTTAGCCCAAAACCATCTCCAAGTACACTCACACTATCCCAAGCCTTAACTAAAAATTGATAGACGTTGGCCCTAGGGACATCTCGGACTCACTAAGAGATTAACCGAGGGTGAAATTGTAGGAACTCGACTATAAGCTAATTGGCCAGGAAAGGGCAAAACTCGATGGGAGGTATCCGGGCGTGAGCCACGGGCCTTAATTACGCCAAACCACGGAGCTTTCGAGGATTTGCCTCTCAATCCACTTTCCTTAGATACCGATTTTACAGACCTGCACTTCAGATTATTCACAGCCTCATGACGAGGCAATACACTGTCTGTATCAACACCATGCTTTTGCAGCAGCTAATTGCTAATTCCCAACGTACTAGGAGTGCGGAATACTCTTTACCTATCCTAGTTACCCGTCTATGCAGAAACAATCTGTCGGATGCGGAATTTATTGAATATGATAGAGTACTAATGACCCCTGAGCGTATCAGTGCATACAATAGCTGCCTGCATAAGATCTGGACACCGACCGTCCAGCTTTAAGATGTTCCCGCTGAATCATCATCAAAGGAACACATGGATGAGGAAGATGACCCATAATTTTGGCAACAACCACCCCCTACTGAGCCTACTGCTTTCATGTCCTCCATCTGGAAGGGCATGAAGAAAATTTTTAGGGGTCAAATCAGGCTTAGGAGGCAATTGGACGCTCAAGATTCTAGGCTGGCACGTATTGAGGAAACCCTCAGGCGTTCACGCTCGGCCGGCCCCAGCACTCGGCCGGCCCGAGTCGGCGGAGACGATGATATCCCTTCTTCCCCCTATTTACTGCATTTGCATTTACATGACATTCATTGAGGACAATGCATTAGATAGGTGTGGGGTTGCTAACTTTCTTCCTTATATCTTTTTTGCTTGTTCTTAAAAAAAAAAATCCAGAATGAATAAAAGAAAATTTATTATCTTCATAAAAATACCAAAACGTTTGTATGAATTAAGGGAACCTTATTAATGAATCTTTATTTTAGCCTAAATAAAAAAGAATTATTGGTTAGACTGAGAATTAGAAGGATAAGGAAAGTAACTCATATCTTTTATTTAGCTTTAGTAAAATATGCATATAACTCACACACATGCTTGGGATTTAGAGACACAACTTTGGAAAAAAATTATTATACATAAATACCATTAAGCTGGATAATTGTGCCTCAAGAAGCATGATTACTCACGCCTAAAGGAAAATAACAAATCTTGATTTCGTGGCCTACTCTACTTGCATATTTGACCTGAAGGGTGTTTTCCCATCTGGTGCCCTAAAACCATCTGGTTTGGGAGCAATCGGTTTCATATGCATTACATAAGTAAAGTAGAAAGCCTAAGGAAATCAAGAATAAATATCTAGACAAACATTAAAAAAAAAATTTAAAGTTAAGTTGAAAAATCCCAAGCATATTACACTTATACATGATGCATATCTATTTAAGGCAAAATAACAGAATGAGTTAGTAGTACAAGATCCTCTCTAAATTTAAAGAAAAATCATGACTTCTTCTTTTTATAAAGGTTGAAGTATAGGATGACTTATGAGGGTTTACACCTAATTCTTATTATCGTTCGGTCATTTTTACTTAGAGAAATAAAAGTTCTTTTTCTTGAAAGAGGTTTTGCTTACAACTAACATTTTTCATTTATTAGATTTTGTGGGTGCAATCTGCTGAAAACCCTCAGGAGACAACACTCCTCCTCTAGGGGAACCTAGAGGTTTAAAGGCTTGTTGCACATGCTCAGTGTAATCGCGTCACCTGCGAAAGTGGTGTAATAATTTTCTTATTTTTGTTTTGCTCGGGACGAATAAAAAGATAAGTGTGAGGTTGTGATTAGTCTCTAATTTTCCATAATTTTTATCACATCCGCATATTTATTTGATTTAAAATTCTGCTAATAAAGCTTTGTTTGCTTGATTATAGGTCCATGGTGTGCAAATGAATAAGAAGACCCTAAATCACCATTTAATGGGTGATTAAAGGCCTACCAAGTAGCCATTGACTTTAGGGAGGAGATTTTGTCAGCCCAAGGCATCAACTCCAGAAACCAAAAGATCCAGCTGACAGGAGACAGAAGGGACGGCACGCACCAGGAAGCCAGGCGCGTGCCGCCCTAGCAGGGCCATGAAAACGCGGCCTGGGCTGTGTTTTCGCGACCGTACGGGCGCTGGCGCGCCCGTGCTTTAGGCCAGGGGTTGTCCCCCTGGCCCCCTTTCTCCTGGTGCCTATAAATACCCCCAGGGTTCTTCAGTTGGGGATATCCAGAGCTTTAGGATCTTTATAATAGTTTGATTTTAGAGTTGCAGTTGTTGTTGCTTTTCTTCTTCTTCTAGTTAGTTTAGCCATTAGAGTGAAAGAGAGAGTGAGTGTGTAAAAGTTGTATTTGGAGGGTAACAAGCTAATACAAGTAATTACTGCTCTTTCTTCTTTCCATTTACTAGTTGCTTTCGTTTGCTTCTATCCTTTGTTTTAGTGTAAGTCCTTTTCTCTTTACCTCCTCTCTCTTGTTGTTTCCTTTACTACCATGTCTAACTAACTCCTTCATTGCATGGCTAATGATAGGTAGTGAAAAATGCATAATTGTCATCATATATACCATCGCATTTGCACATTTATTCATATTATAATGCACAATTATTAATATTTCTTTATTTAATATGTGCAGGCCTCAAATTATCAATTTAATAAAGAATAAAGCTTAAAGAGCCCAAAAGCCCAGATCCAAGCCCATGTTTGAAGCCCAGGTGAAGAAGCGCAAATACAAAGATTCAAAATGCAAATACAAGGGCTAAAAGTTGCAAATATCAGAAATTAGGGTTGGATAGACTTCTATCAAACCCTAAACACCTGCGGGATAAGGATAAAAAGCCAAGATAAAGAGGAATTTCGTGGAGAGAGGATTTGAAGAAATCTGGATTAAGAGTAACTTGATTATCAAGTTATCTCGAAAATTTAGATTAAAAGGCCAGGATCACACTTATAAAAGCAGAAGCCCACATGGACGGACCAGGAGAGGCCACGCGCCAAAGCGCGTGGCCAGAAGCCACTAAACTGCCGCGGAGGCGCGGCAAAAGCCGCGCATCCGCGGCAGTTTGGATAGAGATGGGTACCAGATTTTGTTGGCACTTCTATCCGGGACTCCTCTACATTCTGCACTATAAATATCTGTGCATTCGCAACAGGGATGGGCATGCAGAGACGATTAGGGTTTGCTTTAGCAATTTTTATTCAAAGTTGTAATTTTTATTTCAAGTTCTTTGTGGAGAAGAAGGAGACAATTGTGTAACCGGAGATCCATCAATAAAGGTCACTCTTTTGTTCTCTGTTAAATTTCTGCAATTATTTTATTTCTTTTGCAATCTCTCGTGTTTTAATCTTCGATCTCTTCTTGTTTTCGTTTTTTCTTTATTTTTGCAGTCTTTCTCATTAGATAAAAACCAAAAAAATTAAATAATTGAAAAAGCAAAAAAAATGATGATGAAGAACTAATCTTCCTAGTGGTTTGCTGAGATTCTTGAAGCAACCCTAGAAGCAATTAAATCTTGATCCGATTAATGAACATCACTAGAAACCCTAGGTTTAAAGGCAACTAATTCTAGAAGATTAAAAAAAAATACTTAAAATTCTTAATCTAGGTTACATGATAAAAGGACCTTTTCATGACTTCAACTTAAGAACTAGGACAGCATAAGTTGAGATTCGTCTTCTATTAGGCTGTACCTAGATGTTAGGAGGAACCATAGTTAGGTTTTTGATCTATGTAACTTAGTTAGAATTGTGTATTAATTTTCTTTCTTGATATAGTTGTAATAACCTAGGGTGAATTATATTAATCTTAAGATGAAGATCAAGCTCTTTAATTTGCAATAGGGTTGTGGTAGAAAATCAGCAAAACCATCTCTTCTCCAATATTTTCATCTCAAGATCTAATCTCTCTCTCTTATTTTTGAAGATACAGAGGAATCGAGTCGAAACGCTTTCATCGCATCCTTCCCTGAGGATCACGACCCGCTCGAGCCCTTGCTACAGCGGATTCGCATTGAGACTAAGACAATCTGAACTCTATTTTATTCTCAATCAAATTTTGGCGCCGTTGCCGGGGAAGGAACGGCACGATTTCTTTGTTCTAATCATTCTTTCCTTTTCTGTTGCAGGTACAGAGAACAGAAAGCAGAAACAGAGCAGCAGAAGACACATATTGCTATCCAGTGCCTCTGCCCTCGAAGGCAGAGCACTTGGACCTACAAGTTTGCCGCGAATCCACGGCAAAAGCCGCGAATCCGCGGCAATTGTAACTCACTACTAATTCATTTTTCTGCAGGTTGCTCTGCAGTGCAAAAAAATATTTTCTGCTGTGTTATTTCCTCTCTGTGATCACTCTGCAACTGTTAATAATTAACATTAACCTATTTGTTGAAAAAAAATAAAAAAATATTTTTTTAGACTCTTGCATTTTAGGGCACGTGTCTATTTTTATTCTTTAATTCTGTTGAAGAGTGCTGGCGACAAGGTACGTTTGCATAAGCATATAGATTAGGAAGCACTCTTGGTTGTTTACCGCTTTCTTGAGTGATTACTTTTCTACCGCTTTACACGTACACTAATCCATCTTAAGGGCATAACCCATAACAAAGATAAGGTGGGGATTTCATCACCCTTCCTTGGCCCACAAATCATACCAGTCACACTCACAACCCTAACCCTAATTAAAACTTGACTAGACGTTGGCCCTAAGGTAACTCGGACTCAATAGGAGATTGACCGAAGAAGGAAAGTTGTTCGAAATTAACCCTTGCCAAATCGGTGTCTAGCGAAGGGATTGAGGGCCGAAAGCCCGAAGAACGGTGGTTATTTAATTAAGGAACGTCTCTGACGGAAAACCTCCCACCGGTCTTGCCCTGAACTGGTCGATTAGCTCGTGGTTGACGTCGACAATAGACCTCCTAAGGACAGTCTAAAGTTAGGAGTCGTCTAGGTCAAGGATAACCCTAGAATAGGATTTTTGTTTGTTTTTCTTTTTCTTTTTGATTGATTGGGTGAACTTGTTTGCTGATTGTGCATGACCGCTTGGTCGAGAGACCCACTCACATCCAGGCTAACTAGAACTAGTTCACCACCCGAGCTCAAGCCCGACTCTCTCATGGCTCAACCGCCATCTCTCCAAGATAGGTTCTATCCCCTTAGAACCTCTATTCCTTCTTGCATCAAGCTGAGTAATGAAGGTGTTGACCCATTTGAGCTTAAGCCACAATATATCAACACCCTTCCTAAGTTTCATGGACTTGAATCAGAGGATGCATACTTCTTCATAAGGGAATTTGAGGAAGTATGTTTAATGATAAATATGCCTAAGTTGGGAAAAGATGCCATTAAGCTTAGGTTTGTCCCCTTTGCTTTGAAAGATTTAGCAAAGAAATGGCTCTACAGTCTAGAGGTTGGTTCTATAGACACTTGGGACAGTTTCGTCAAGGCCTTCTTGAAGAAATTTTATCCCGTTCACAAGACTGCACTGATTAGGAAGAATATCCTACAGTTTAAGCAAACAGCCAATGAGCCTTTTTGGAAATACTTCGAGCGGTTTAAGGACCTCCTTGCCCAATGTCCCCATCATGGGGTAGAGAAATGGCGACTTTGCCAAGTCATATATGATGGATTAGATTATTCTACTAAGACATTGTTAGAATCCATGTGTCAAGGAGGATTTCTGGAAAAGAATGAAAATGAAGGATGGTCATTGTTTGAGGACTTAGCTGAAAAAGCCATCCAGTGGGACCCTACTCCTGAGAAATCTAGGACTAATGACCCCACTTCTTCAAAAGGAGGTATTCATTCCATTGAGGCCAACATAGCACAAGATGCTAAGTTAGCTGCTGTTATGCGTAGACTAGAGGCTCTTAAAACTAAGGAGCCAGTCTCTGTGAACCAAGTCAGCCCAACATCTTCGGCGGGCTGTACTTATTGTCAAGATAGGAACCATGTGTTCGAGGAATGTCCTGTCTTCATCGCGCACCAAAGTCTGCCCGAACATACGAGTGCGGCCTTCACAAGGCCCGCCAACAATCTGCCCGCCAACAATCCATATTCGCCCACCTACAATCCCGGTTGGAGAAACCATCCCAATTTGTCATGGGGCCAAAGTAACAATGATCAAACTAGGCCCAAATTCTCCAACAATTTCCAAAATCCGCCCTATCAAAATCCTCCACCCTCTTTCCAATATTCACAAATGGAAACAAGGCTCTCCAATCTGGAAAGAAAGGTGGACACTATCGTTAAAAGCAATGACACGCTGGCTCAAGTCTTGACTAGGATAGAGATACAAATGAATCAGCAAGAAAGGCAAAAGGGTACTCTACCTAGTCAACCATTCCCAAACCCTAGGAACTCTAGTCAAGCTCACTTGGCTGAAGAGAATCATATGAGTCAGTGCAATGCGATTCATACATTGCGGTCGGGAAAACAAGTTGATAACCAAGTATCAACACCATCAAGTTCTAAACAAGCATTCAGCTTGCCTGATCCCACTCCATCCCAACTTAATGCCAACAACACGAAAAAAGACAAGTCAGCCGAAGATATGCACAAGCCCATCGCACCCTACCCAAATAGGCTTAAAGATAAGCAATGTGCACAAATGGATAAGGTACGAGAGATTTTTAATCTAGTCAAGATCAATATACCTCTTCTTGATGCAATTCAACAAGTCCCTAAGTATGCCAAGTTTATTAAGGACATGTGCACAAAGAAGAGAAAGACTAATGTGCCCAAGAAGGTTTTTCTAGCCATTAACATTAGTGAGCTATTGTCTAACCAGATCCCTGTCAAGTATAAGGACCCTGGTTGCCCCACCATCTCTTGCACAATAGGTCAAACTGCAATTAAGCATGCACTTCTTGATTTGGGAGCAAGTATCAACTTACTCCCCTTCTCAGTTTACCAACAACTTGGGTTGGGCGAACTTAGTCCGACTAAGGTTACAATCCAATTGGCTGACCGATCCATAAAAATTCCCAAAGGAGAAATTACCGATGTGCTCGTCCAAGTTGGGGAGTTTATCTACCCAGTAGATTTTGTTGTTCTGGAGACCGAACCTGTATCCACTCTTCGGTCTCAAACTCCCGTTATCCTAGGGCGTCCGTTCCTTGCAACTGCAAATGCGATCATAAATTGTAGGAATGGATCCATGAGGTTGACTTTTGGAAACATGACTAAAGAGGTCAATGTCTTCAACCTGGAAAACCAATCTCGTAAGATTAAAGACCAAACATTTGAGGTGAACTTCATCGAGAACATTTGTGAAAAAGAAAGTGAAAATGAGTCTCTATTTCTTGACAAGTTATTTGAGGATAAGTGCGATTTTAGTGATAAGATGACACATGTTGAGGATTATAATTTTAAAGTTCCATTTAAAAAACGAAGATTTGATCTAAGTATCTTCAAAGAGCCAAGCACTGAAATATCGCATGAGAATATAGTTCAAGAAACTCCGATTGACTTAACTTTCGAAAGTCTCTTTGAAGAAGAACTCCTATGTTTAGATACACCGATTAAGGAGATGTTGGTTAATTATTCACTTCCAGGAAAAAGTGTTGATTTAAGTTTTGAGGAGATGTACGGAACTGAGCTAGAATTTCTCGGCAAGGAAGCTCCAACTGAAAGGTGTGATTAATTTTTGAATAATGGAGGTGGACATATGATGAGGAAGAACCTAAAGAAGATGAAACTGGGGGAGAGAAAGTTAAAACAAAAATGTTGGTCTCCCCATTGTGCCTTATAAAGAGAACCCATTGGAATGATGGGAAACGAGCTAGAGGGATGAATCCTAAGCAGCTCTAGGTGAGAGTGATACATGTGTTGTACATATTATGGTATACTATTATTCTTTGCCTCTCTTTACATTTTTCTTCATGCATTCATGCATTTCATACATTGAGGACAATGCATGAGATAAGTGTGGGGGAGGGTTTACTAACATAGAAAAGATTAAAAAATATATATATATATATTTCTCTTTATTTGTTCTAACATTTTAAAAAAAAAAAAAATTTCTCTTTATTTGTTCTAACATTTTAAAAAAAAAAACAAAAAAAAAAAATTTTTTTTAACATTTAAAAAAAACAAAAAAAAAATTGCTAATAATATTAAAAAAAAAAAATGTTATAAAAAGGAAATATTTTGACTTATTTTTTGAAAGAAATCTAAGTTAGTTTTAAGGATTAGGAAAATCATGATTAGGATTTCTAAAAACTTGGTCAAAATAAATAAATTGTTTAATTTTTAGGTATAGGAGAGAAATTGAATAAATAATTAGTCTTGATTTTTACCTTAATGAAATATACATACCAAATGCATATCTAGGATTCTAAGACAAAGACCTTGTGCCTCATATAAAAAAAAAAAAAAGAAAAAAAAAATTTTTTTTACCAATTAAGCTGATACATGTGCCTCAAGAAGCATAAGTATTCATGCCTAAAGGTGAGTAAATAAAATAAATTCCTTAGTTTTGGGGCCTAGTTCACTCGAATTTGAGTCCGCGGGGTGTTTTCTCACCTGGTGCCCTAAAGCCAATCGGTTTGGGAGTCATCGACTTTAAGTTCGCTACATGGGTGGATTAGAAAGCCTAAGAAAACTAAGAAATATAATATATGTATTAACACATCTAATAATCAATTAGTTAGGTATGAGGGCCTCAAGAAGCCTTGATAGTTATACGAAAGAAAATTAGATGAGTTATACATGCCAAAAAAAAATATATATATATATATATATTAACACATCTAATAGTCAATTAGTTAGGTATGAGGGCCTCAAGAAGCCTTGATACTTACACGAAAGAAAATTAGATGATGTTATAAAAATAATAATGAGGCATGAGAGTCCAAGTTAAGGAATTCCTAGATTCACAAGGGTGCGTATGACTTTTGGTAACGAAAAAGACTATATTAGAAATTCAATTTTAATCCTTACCTAAAATGAATAACAATTAACTTTATAAAGACCAGGTTTGAAGAATGAATAAAAATGATAATCCTAAAACTTATAGACTACTTAGTCTCTTCAAATATAATTCAAATATTTTCCTTTTTATGGATTTTGTGGGTGTAATCCGCTGAAAACCCTCACGAGACAAGACTCGTCCTCTAGGGTAACCTAGGGGTTTAACGGCTTGTTGCACATGCTAAGTGCAACCGTGATTCCTACGAAAGTGAGTTAGCTAGGTTAGATTTTTCTCTTTCTTTTTGATTTTTACTCGAGGACGAGCAAAAAGATAAGTGTGGGGGTGTGATAGGTAGTGAAAAATGCATAATTGTCATCATATATACCATCGCATTTGCACATTTATTCATATTATAATGCACAATTATTAATATTTCTTTATTTAATATGTGCAGGCCTCAAATTATCAATTTAATAAAGAATAAAGCTTAAAGAGCCCAAAAGCCCAGATCCAAGCCCATGTTTGAAGCCCAGGTGAAGAAGCGCAAATACAAAGATTCAAAATGCAAATACAAGGGCTAAAAGTTGCAAATATCAGAAATTAGGGTTGGATAGACTTCTATCAAACCCTAAACACCTGCGGGATAAGGATAAAAAGCCAAGATAAAGAGGAATTTCGTGGAGAGAGGATTTGAAGAAATCTGGATTAAGAGTAACTTGATTATCAAGTTATCTCGAAAATTTAGATTAAAAGGCCAGGATCACACTTATAAAAGCAGAAGCCCACATTGACGGACCAGGAGAGGCCACACGCCAAAGCGCGTGGCCAGAAGCCACTAAACTGCCGCGGAGGCGCGGCAAAAGCCGCGCATCCGCGGCAGTTTGGATAGAGATGGGTACCAGATTTTGTTGGCACTTCTATCCGGGACTCCTCTACATTCTGCACTATAAATATCTGTGCATTCGCAATAGGGATGGGCATGCAGAGACGATTAGGGTTTGCTTTAGCAATTTTTATTCAAAGTTGTAATTTTTATTTCAAGTTCTTTGTGGAGAAGAAGGAGACAATTGTGTAACCGGAGATCCATCAATAAAGGTCACTCTTTTGTTCTCTGTTAAATTTCTGCAATTATTTTATTTCTTTTGCAATCTCTCGTGTTTTAATCTTCGATCTCTTCTTGTTTTCGTTTTTTCTTTATTTTTGCAGTCTTTCTCATTAGATAAAAACCAAAAAAATTAAATAATTGAAAAAGCAAAAAAAATGATGATGAAGAACTAATCTTCCTAGTGGTTTGCTGAGATTCTTGAAGCAACCCTAGAAGCAATTAAATCTTGATCCGATTAATGAACATCACTAGAAACCCTAGGTTTAAAGGCAACTAATTCTAGAAGATTAAAAAAAAATACTTAAAATTCTTAATCTAGGTTACATGATAAAAGGACCTTTTCATGACTTCAACTTAAGAACTAGGACAGCATAAGTTGAGATTCGTCTTCTATTAGGCTGTACCTAGATGTTAGGAGGAACCATAGTTAGGTTTTTGATCTATGTAACTTAGTTAGAATTGTGTATTAATTTTCTTTCTTGATATAGTTGTAATAACCTAGGGTGAATTATATTAATCTTAAGATGAAGATCAAGCTCTTTAATTTGCAATAGGGTTGTGGTAGAAAATCAGCAAAACCATCTCTTCTCCAATATTTTCATCTCAAGATCTAATCTCTCTCTCTTATTTTTGAAGATACAGAGGAATCGAGTCGAAACGCTTTCATCGCATCCTTCCCTGAGGATCACGACCCGCTCGAGCCCTTGCTACAGCGGATTCGCATTGAGACTAAGACAATCTGAACTCTATTTTATTCTCAATCAGCTAACTAACTACTAACCCACTAATCTCTAACAACTTGATTGATAACCCAAATGAGTCAATAGAGTCAAACAAGCCTTGTGCAAACGAGAGCTATGACATCTTAAGATGAGGGTTCTAACTCTAACTTACTTACAAGTATTAGCTCTCTTATACTTCATGCTTAATGGGTTTTTGATGATCTATAGAGTTTAAATTTTGCTTGTTTTGGTAAGTTAGAGATTTTCCATTTAACTTTGCTGATACCAATAATGAACTTGTGTCTTCCCGTATTCTCGCCTTCAACTGGATCTTGATAAGGGAATGTCCAAGTTCTTGCCATGTAAAGCTAAAGTTAAAGGAAGAACTTTCACTCGATTTTCACGTGAATAGTTCCTATGCATAAGGGTTATGCTTGTCTATGATCCATCGTGAGGCTACATCTTTTAGAAGTTAGAAATTCGTGGGAGCACTTAGTAGAAAGTTAGCCATGCGCTTTTTCCATTAAGAAAATTATTTTTACAAATAACCAAACAATTCCAAACAATTCTTGAAACCAACTTGTTTTCATTTTCGAATTCTTTATTTGAAAAAAAGAACTTTCTCTTTTCTTGAACAAAGAAGCCGCATCAAGCTTTCATTGCTCTCCCTCCTTGTAGATACAACCTGTATAGCCACTTCGCTACTACGGAGGAATCACAACAACAATAACTGAAAAACACCTAGAGGGGGGGTGAATAGGTGTTAATGCTAATCTAATGATCTTTTTAAACAAGTATGAAAATATGATGCAACGATCGCCCAAAACAAGACTAGAAGCCGAATACCCGGTAAAGGGCTCTGAACTCCTTCCTCGTGATTCCTCTAGATAAGAGTTTGAGGTGCGTATTGCAATGCGTATTGCAATCTTGTTGTATGAGTATTGATTGACAATTTAGCAAGGAATGAAATGAATGCAATGATGAAGTGCACACAAGATATATCACAAGTTAGAAATAAAGTGCAATATCACAAGCTAGAAATGAAGAGCAATAAAGGATAGCAAAGAATAGAAATCAATCGCAAACACAAAGGGTTTGTTTCGAGGTTCGAGCCACCGCTCTACGTCCCCGCCTTCACCACCGTGAAGGGTTTCCACTATATCCACCGAGGAACGATTACAAGGTCTACCGAAGACCGGAGTACCGAACTCCACCAATTACAATCCTCTACCGAAGAGGGATCTCACAGAAGAAGAACAAGTAACCAAGAGATCAATAAGGGATCACAAAACTTCTCTTTACAACCTCCTTATAAAATGAGGAGGATATTTTGGCTCAAGAAGTGTAGTGAGAAAACAAGCTCAGTTGTGAAAGAAAATTGCTTGAAAAACAACTGAAAATAAGTAGCCAAGAATGCACTAGAGAATTGAATGCTTTGAAACACTTTTTCTTTTTTTGAAACTTGAAAACAATAGGTATTTTCTTGTATTTTGCAAGAGACCAATCCCCACTATATATAGGGATAGAGGTGATCAAAATATGATTAGAACTAGCTTGATAGGTCAGAAAATAGCTGCCAAAAATTCAGAACTAGTTGACACACGGATCCCAATCAAATCCCAAAAAGAAATCTCTGAAAACTAGCCGTTATGGCTGGAGACGGCTGTCGGTCGACCGGCCCGGTCGACCGGCAGTCCAATTGGCAAACTAGCCGTTGGACTCGGTCGACCGGTCGGTCGACCGGAAGCCAAAAAAAAATTTCGTTTTGAACTGTCGGTCGACCGATCGGTCGACCGACAAGAAACAGAGAGCAAAGTGGTTCCAGTCGGTCGACCGACAGACGTGCACAAAAACATGCACGCCCTGGTCTCAAGGCTCGGTCGACCGGCCAGGCCTGGAATGAACCGGTCGACCGGCCCGGTCGACCGACAGGCCTGAAACAGATTTTTTTATAGGATTTTTCTTGAACTTTGAAAATTTTTCAAATTAATTTTGTAAGGAATACATGAAGTATACATGAAGTAAACAAGATATAAAATTTATAAAAATTTGAGTCATGTATAGAAATCAAAGCATGAACTTAAATCAAAAGTCAAAAATAAAAATCGTATTTTGGAAAATGTGTGTGTTTGCTTGAGCCAATTTAACACAGCCTCATTCTTTAACAAACTAAGTCTTACATAGGTTCTAGGTGACTACAAAGTCTTCAAGTGGGCTCCTCCATATGTGATCTTGAAAAACTTGTATCTTGAACCCGAAATGAACCAACTTGAGTCAAAACGATTTTCCTTTAGGGAAGAACACACCATGAACCCTTAGAACCCTGAAACAGACTTAAACACTAAAAATGATTAGTACAAATAACTATATATGTTTTGTAATCATCAAAACTCAAAAACCGGTTGATTGTAACCTTGGGCCAACAATCTCCCCCTTTTTGATGATGACAAAACATACTAGTTATTTTAAAAAATATGGGAGAAAAAGCTTGGAAGCTCCCCCTCAAATCATGCTATGTATAAATGAATGGCTATATGTATAAATGAATGGCTATATATATAATAGATAGAAACAAAGAATTTTGGTATAAAAGAAGAGATATAGGAATACAAAACACATTGCTCAAAATTCTTAACTCAAAAACCAAAACTAAAAAACTAACTTTTTATTACTCAAAAGTCAAAACTCAAAAGTCTAAACTTACTTGTTATTACTTAAAAGTCAAAATGCATAACTCTAAAGTTATTAAAACTCAAAATGCATAACTCCAAAGTTATTAAAACTCAAAATGCATAACTCCAAACTCAAAAATAACTAACTTTTTCTCCCCCTTTTTGTCATACATCAAAAAGAGTAAACATAGTTTAAATAAATTTTCTTCATGAATCCATAACACAAACATTTAATTCACCTCAAATAAAAGAAAATCTAGCATAGTCTAGTGGTTTTGTAAAAATATCGGCAAGTTGAAAATCGGTAAAAACATATTCAATTTCAATATCACCTTTTTCATAATGATCTCGAAGAAAGTGATACCGAATGTCAATGTGCTTAGTTTTACTATATTGATTTGCATTTTTAATCATATGAATAGTACTAGTATTATCACAAAATATTTTAATATGGTCAAAATGCAAATCATAGTCAAGGAGAGTATGTTTCATCCAAAGAACTTGTGCACAACAAGCTCCGGCCGCAACATACTCCGCCTCGGCGGTTGAGAGGGCTACCGAATTTTGCTTTTTGGAAGACCAAGAAACAAGACAATTACCAAGAAATTGACATGTTCCACTTGTACTCTTCCTATCCACTCTACAACCCGCATAGTCGGCATCCGAAAAACTCGTCATGGAGAATTGTCCGGTCTTCGGATACCACAAACCGATTTCAATTGTGCCCTTAAGGTATCTAATAATGCGTTTTACCGCAACCAAATGGGACTCTTTAGGACACGATTGAAATCTAGCACAAAGACATACACAAAACATAATGTCCGGCCTACTAGCTGTCAAATACAACAAGCTACCAATCATGCTATGATAAAGCTTAATATCTACACTTGTACCTTGTTCATCCTTGTCAAGCTTTGTGGTAGTTGCCATGGGAGTGTTGCTAGTTTTAGCTCCTTCAAGCCCGAATCTCTTGATAAGTTCCTTTGTGTACTTGGCTTGATTGATGAAGATCCCATCTTTCCTTTGCTTGATTTGGAGTCCAAGAAAGTAGTTAAGCTCACCCATCATAGACATCTCGAATTCTTCCTTCATGCATGATTCAAAAGCTTGGCAAAGATTTTCATTAGTAGAACCAAATATGATATCATCCACATAAATTTGAACAATAAGAATACAATTTTCAACATGTTTTGTAACTAAAATAGTATCTATTTTTCCTTTCTTAAAACCATTAGAAAATAGAAAAGAAGAAAGTCTTTCATACCAAGCCCTAGGGGCTTGTTTTAAACCATAAAGAGCTTTGTCAAGTTTGAAAACAAAATCCGGATGTGTAGGATCAACAAACCCAGGGGGTTGTTCAACATACACCTCCTCTTCAATAAATCCATTTAAGAAGGCACTTTTTACATCCATTTGAAAAAGCTTAAAATCTTTATAAGAAGCAAATGCAAGTGTCATCCGTATGGCTTCAAGCCGTGCTACGGGTGCAAAAGTTTCCTCAAAATCGATACCTTCGACTTGAGTGTAACCTTGGGTAACTAACCTAGATTTATTCCTAATAACATTTCCCGACTCATCCAACTTGTTCTTAAAGATCCACTTAGTTCCAATTGTTGGTCTATCGTGGGGCCTAGGAACAAGATGCCAAACTTGGTTGCGCTCGAATTGATTGAGCTCCTCTTGCATGGCTAGCAACCAATATGAGTCGGCCTCGGCTTCGAGGATGTTCTTGGATTCAAAGTGAGAAATAAAAGCATAGTGTCCACAAAAGTCATGAAGTTTAGAACGAGTAGTTACCCCTTTAGATACTTCACCTATAATAAGATCCTTGGGATGATGTGGATTGTATCTCCAATCTTTTGGAAGTGGTTGAGTAGGCTCCACTTCAACTTCTTGATTTTCATTTCCTTGAGCCTCATTTTCTTGAACTTCATTTCCTCCATCATCCTTTGGCATGTCTTAAATAGTAGGTGAGTCCTTCAAAGTAGCTCTCTCCATGTCTTCATTTAGGGAATCTATTTCTACAACAATCTTAACAAATACATTAGATTCCTCAAATTTTACATGTATAGATTCTTCAATAGTCAAAGATGACTTATTAAAGACTCTATAAGCTTTACTAGTATTTGAATAACTAACAAAAATTTCTTCATAAGACTTTACATCAAATTTACTTAAATTATCTTTTGTATTCAAAACAAAGCATTTACATCCATAAACCTTAAAATATGAAACATTTGGCTTTCTAGAAAAATAGATCTCAAAAGATCTTTTGAAGTATTTTTGCATAAGAAAACTCGATTTGATATATAGCAAGATGTGTTAACGGCCTCGGCCCATAGATAATGAGGGAGACCATATTCATTAATCATTGTCCTAGCCATCTCTTGTAAAGTCCGATTTTTCCTCTCAACGACTCCATTTTGTTGTGGAGTTCTAGGACAAGATAGTTCATGCTTAATTCCATGTTCTTCATAAAAAGTGATAAAGTGTAGGTTATTGAATTCACCACCTCTATCACTTCTTATTCTTAAAATAGAAGAATCTTTTTCCTTTTCAACTCTTTTCTTAAAGGCTTGACAATATGAAAAGGCTTGATATTTGTGCTCTAAAAAGAAAACTCATGTAAAACGCGAGAAATCATCAACTAAAACAAAAGCAAACCGATTCTCACTTAGACTTTTGGTTTAAGTAGGACCAAACAAATCCATATGGATCAACTCTAAGGGACGTGATGTCATGATATCCTTGATTGACTTGAAAGAGGACTTGGTTTGTTTCCCAAGTTCGCACGCGTCGCAAACGCAGTCTTTTCAAAGTTCAAGCAAGGAATACCTTTCACCATTTCCATGTTGTTTAATCTAGATAGATGGTCAAAAGATATGTGACCTAATCTTCTATGCCACAACCAAGAGTCATCATCGAGGGCTTTCAAACAAGTAGCATTGCATAACATATTAGACATGTCAATCATGTATACATTGCTTTTACGGAAACCGGAAAATATACATGTGTTGGATAGTCTATCAATAACTTTACAAGCTAAATTATCAAAAACAACATCAAAACCTTTATCACAAAGTTGACTAACACTCAAGAGATTATGCTTGAGGCCATCAACTAAAACAACATTTTCTATTAAAGGGGATGTACCAAGTTTAACATTACCAATACCGATGATTTTTCCCTTGGCATCATCTCCGAAGGTGGTGGTGCCACCTTCATGGTATCTTGATAGGGTTGCAAAGTTGTTGATATCCCAAGTCATGTGCCTTGAGCAACCACTATCAAGATACCACAATCCTTTACGTCGTTGGGCCTTGGAAGGAACCTACATCATTTAACAAATTCGTTGACTTTGGTACCCAAATTTTTCTTGGGTCCTTGAAAGTTAGTATTCCGAACCCAAATATTATTATTACGATGCATTAAGTCTATCATAGCAAAACTTAACTAAATGACCTTTATGGCCACAATATGTGCATGAAAATATTTTACCATACATGAATGCATGATGTGTGTGTGGAGTGTGGGCATGTTTAGGGTGTTTGGCATGATGTAAAGGTTGTGATCTATGAGCATGAGCATGAATAGCATGTGAATGTTTCTTAGGGGCTTGTTTCTTAGGAAACATAGCCTCTAGTCTATTCTTATCAAATTCACATTTTTTCAAAAACTATTCCTAATGAATCAATTTTCTCTTTTAGCATGAAAATTTCTTTTTCATCAACTTGTGGAAATTTACCTTTGCAAGAAACTTTATAGTTCTCAAAATTCTTTTGTGTAGAAACAAGAGTAGAAAGCAATTCATCCTTTTCTTTAGTAAGATTGAAAACTTGGTGATATAGAGATTCATTTTCCTTTTTCATTTTCAAATATTTCTTTTTAAGAAAATCATAGTTATGTGAGAGTTCTTCAAATGCTTCTCCTAGTTCATCCATGGAAAGCTCACAATCAAAAGGAGTATTGGGAGTTACCTTGCTTGTGCTTTCATTTGCCATGAAGCAAATGTTGGCGGTGTCGACTTCCTCCTCAGATTCATTCTCGGAATCCAAAGTAGCCTTTAATGCTTTCTTTTTGTATGGCTTCTTGGATGTGGAGGGCTTGACTTTATTCGGGCATTCCGTAACAATATGACCTGGCTTTTGGCAATTGAAGCAAATAATTTTCTTCTCTTCTTTGCCTTGCCATCTTCTCTTATTTTTGAACTTTG
Organism: Agave tequilana; assembly: GCA_038442645.1. Classification (NCBI taxonomy): domain Eukaryota; kingdom Viridiplantae; phylum Streptophyta; class Magnoliopsida; order Asparagales; family Asparagaceae; genus Agave; species Agave tequilana. Next base: position 35,602 of record JAVJIF010011714.1, on the reverse strand, counting down.
CCTTGTTATACATTCTCCGAACGTTCTTTGCAAGAAGTGAAAGCTCTTCATCATCTTCTTCTTCATCGTCTTCGTCGGAGTATGTGGAATGACTCTTGAAGGCAATAGTTTTCTTCTTGGAGGGAGCCATTTCTTCTCTTACTTTTCTTTCCATCTCATGGGTCTTGAGGTTCCCAATGAGACCTATTAGCTCCATCTCTTCCTTGTCATTAAGTTCCTTCAAGGTAGTGGCTTTGACTTCCCAAGATGGAGGGAGAGCCCGAATGATCTTCCTTACTCTTTGGTCATTGTCGATGACGTCACCTAGAGAAGAAAGTCCATTAGTAATCTTTGTAAATTTTGTAACCATATCATCTATGGTTTCATTCTCTTGCATAGAAAAATTTTCATATTGGGAACGAAGAAGGTCTATTTTTGCCCTCTTAACTTGTGAAGTCCCCTCATGAGTGACAAGCAAGTGAGTCCAAATCTCATGTGCGGATTTGCAATGAATAACTCTAGAGATATCATCATCATTAAGTGCTTGAAGCAATGCATAGTGCGCCCTAGCATTAGCATCAAATTCTTTAGTCTCAATATCGGACCATGTATCCTCATCACCGGTGGGTACACTAAATGGTTTGGTCACCGCCTTTGCAACCCGGCTTCCTAGGGATTGCAAAAATACGGTCATCTTGACCTTCCATATGGGAAAGTTAAGGCTATCAAACTTTGGTGGGGTCTTAATTCCTTCGGCCATTTTTACTAAGTGAATGAGTATGAAAAATGAATATTAAGATTAGCAATAAGGATCTCTCTAAGGTTGTTAAGCCAAGAGCCTAGAGACCAAAGCTCTGATACCAATTGAAAAACACCTAGAGGGGGGGTGAATAGGTGTTAATGGTAATCTAATGATATTTTTAAACAAGTATGAAAATATGATGCAACGATCGCCTAAAACAAGACTAGAAGCCGAGTACCCGGTGAAGGGCTCTGAACTCCTTCCTTGTGATTCCTCTAGATAAGAGTTTGAGGTGCGTATTGCAATCTTGTTGTATGAGTATTGATCGACAATTTAGCAAGGAATGAAATGAATGCAATGATGAAGTGCACACAAGATATATCACAAGTTAGAAATAAAGTACAATATCACAAGCTAGAAATGAAGAGCAATAAAGGATAGCAAAGAATAAAAATCAATCGCAAACACAAAGGGTTTGTTTCGAGGTTCGAGCCACCACTCTACGTCCCCGAATTCACCACCGTGAAGGGTTTCCACTATATCCACTGAGGAACGATTACAAGGTCTACCAAAGACGGAGTACCGAACTCCACCAATTACAATCCTCTACCGAAGAGGGATCTCACACAATAAGAACAAGTAACCAAGTGATCAACAAGGGATCACAAAACTTCTCTTTACAACTTTCTTATAGAATGAGGAGGATATTTTGGCTCAAGAAGTGTAATGAGAAAACAAGCTCAGTTGTGAAAGAATATTGCTTGAAAAACAACTGAAAATAAGTAGCCAAGAATGCACTAGAGAATTGAATGCTTTGAAACACTTTTTCTTTTTTTTGAAACTTGAAAACAATAGGTATTTTCTTGTATTTTGCAAGAGACCAATCCCCACTATATATAGGGATTAGAGGTGATCAAAATATGATTAGAACTAGCTTGATAGGTCAGAAAATAGCTGCAAAAATTTAGAACTAGCTGACACACGGATCCCAATCAAATCCCAAAAAGAAATCTCTAAAAACTAGCCGTTATGGCTGGAGACGGCTGTCGGTCGACCGGCCCGGTCGACCGGCAGTCCAATTGACAAACTAGCCGTTAGACTCGGTCGACCGGAAGCCAAAGAAAAATTTTGTTTTGAACTGTCGGTCGACCGATCGGTCGACCGACAAGAAACAGAGAGCAAAGTGGTTCCAGTCGGTCGACCGGTCGGTCGACCGACAGACGTGCACAAAAACATGCACGCCCTGGTCTCAAGGCTCGGTCGACCGGTCCGGTCGACCGGCCAGGCCTGGAATGAACTGGTCGACCGGCCTGAAACAGATTTTTTTATAGAATTTTTCTGGAACTTTGAAAATTTTTCAAATTAATTTTGTAAGGAAATATGACTAAGTATCATGCTGAAAAGGTAGGTATACATGAAGTAAACAAGATATAAAATTTGTAAAAATTTGAGTCATGTATAGAAATCAAAGCATGAACTTAAATCAAAAGTCAAAAATAAAAACCGTATTTTGGAAAATGTGTGTGTTTGCTTGAGCCAATTTAACACAGCCTCATTCTTTAACAAACTAAGTCTCACATAGGTTCTAGGTGACTACAAAGTCTTCAAGTGGGCTCCTCCATATGTGATCTTGAAAAACTTGTATCTTGAACCCGAAATGAACCAACTTGAGTCAAAACGATCTTCCTTTAGGGAAGAGCACACCATGAATCTTTAGAACCCTGAAACACTAAAAATGATTAGTACAAATAACTATATATGTTTTGTAATCATCAAAACTCAAAAACCGGTTGATTGTAACCTTGGGCCAACAGTAACATCGACCCACATTCATTTACTTATGTGCTTGCTTTATGCTGATCAAGCGCTTCTTGGAGATCTTCATGGACGACTTCTCCGTCTATGGAAATTAATTTGACCAATGTCTACATCACTTATAACTAGTGTTAAAAAGGTGCATCGAAAAGAACTTGACCCTAAATTGGGAAAAGTGCCACTTTATGGTGCAGCATGGGATTATCCTAGGTCATGAGATATCTAGGGAAGGGATCAAAGTGGATAAGGCTAAAGTGGAGATCATAGCCAAACTCTCAATTCCACGATGCGTGAAAGGCATTCGTTTTTTTTAGGACATGCCGGGTTTTACCGTAGGTTCATTAGGGATTTTAACAAAATTGCTGGACCCATACAAACCTTTTAGCCAAAGATGTGCCCTTTATCTTTGACGACAAGTGTCGTAGCACATGGGAGAAGCTAAAATTGGAGCTTATCTCTGCACCTATCATCTCCCCTCCGGACTGGTCCAAACCCTTTGAGATCATGTGTGATACTTCCGATTTTGCTATAGGCGCTGTCTTAGGACAACGCAAAGATAAAAAGCAACACATGATCTATTATTCAAATAAGACACTTAATGATGCCCAAGTTAACTATACTACAACCGAGAAAGAATTCTTGGCAGTGATGTTCACATTGGAGAAATTCTGCCCATACCTACTTGGGACCAAAACCACGATATTCACCGACCATTCTGCACTTTGATATCTAATGCTCAAAAAGGATGCAAAGACCCGACTCATTCGTTGTATCCTCCTCTTCGAAGAATTTGAATCGAAATTCGAGATAAAAAGGGTGTCAAAAATGTCGTCGCCGACCATCTCTCTCATTTGCCAAACGCACCTTCTGACAAACTGTCCATCGATGATAACTTCCCCGACGAACAACTTTTAGCCATCTCTATGGAACCATGGTTTGCCGACATAGTTAATTACTTGGTCACAAACCAAACCCCATCTAGTTGGTCAAAATAGGATAGATACCGGTTCTTATCTCAAGTCTGGTATTTCATGTGGGAGGACCCTTACCTCTTCAAATATTGTAGCGACCAGATAATTAGGAGAAGTGTTCCTAAAGAGGAAACCAGAAGTGTTATAGCCTGTTGTCACAAATTTGCTTGCGGTGGACACTTTGGTCCTCGCAAAACAGTGAAAAAGGTACTACAAATTGGCTTCTATTGGCCTACTTTGTTTAAAGACGCATTTGACTTTTGCAAAACTTGTAGAAGATGCCAAATGATGGGAAGGATTTCTAAACGAAATATGATGCCCCTAAACCCAATTCTAGAAATAGAACTCTTTGATGTTTGGGGCATTGATTTTATGGGACCCCTTTCTAATTCATTTGGAAACCAATGCATCTTGTTGGCTGTAGATTGAAAGTACGCCTAGAGGGGGGGTGAATAGGTGTACGGCTAATCTAATGAACTAAATGCGAAAATTAAAACTTAATTGCAACTACACTTAATGCAACCAACGAGTGTAGCCGAATTCCCGGTGAAGGGCTCAGGACTAACTCCTCTTGATTCCTCTGAATAAGAGTTGAGGCGCTATATGAAGCTCTCGTGGTTAAGCACAAGTGAGGCACACACAAACAAGCCAAGCATATAATATGAATTAGCAATATGAAATGATGCAAGGCACAATAGTAAAGAGAGAGTTAGAGAGTCAATGGATCAATCGCTAACACATGAATATGTTTCGAGGTTCGAGCACACAGCTCTACGTCTCCGCCTTCACACAAAAGGATTTTCACTAACTTTGTCCACAAAGGACTCCTACACAGGGAACCTCCACCGAGGATTTTGGGCAATACAATAACCGGGAGTACACAACTCCTCTCTTTACAAACACAACCTCTACACTTAGAGATTAGGCACAAAGCCACCACAAATTGATCACCTCACAACTTGAGGGATGGGCACAAAGCCAACAACCAATCAACCTCTCACTAGAGGGATAGGGCACAAAGCCACCACTCCAAAATCAACCTCTACACAAGAGGGATAACACAAAGTAGGAGGGTTTACAACTTAGTGATCAAAAGACCACAAACCAAATCTTTTCCACAAAAACAAGGATCCTATAGAGAGAATAGAATGATAAGCTCATGTGTGGAAAACAAAGTGTTTTTAACAAAGAAAATCACTTGGGAAACTCTCCAAAAAAATATAGAATTTTTAGATCAAAAATAATTCCCAAAAGACTATTTTCTTTGAAATAACAAAACACTTTTAAAACAATGAAGATTGATCTTTTAAAACACAAAAACTCTTTTGAGAAACTTACTCTTAAAACAATAGAGAAGATCAGAATTTTGGCTCTCAAAAACTTGTGTAAAACTATTAAGAGAAATCCCAATTTATAGCCATTTGAAAAAATTAGCCGTTGGCAGCAATTATGATCAGAATTGACCATCCGGTCGACCGGCTGGTCGACCGGTCAACAGTCGAAATTTGACCGTTGCCAACCACCGGTCGACCGCCCGGTCGACCGTCCTTACCTGAGAGTAAGGGAACTTTAGTCGGTCGACCGCACGATCGACCGGCCAAACCCAATGGCCTTTGTGCACGTCTCGTGCACGTCCGATCGACCGGTCCAGTCGACCGGCTCCTGATCCGGTCGACCGGTCGGTCGACCGCCAGAGCCTGGCAGACTGAAATCAGGATTGAAAACTTGAGTTTTTAATTGCCAAATAAATCTCATAAAATCTCTAAAAATCCACAAAAATAGTTTTAGTATAATACTTTGATATACAAACATGTGTGAAAAAATTCAACACATATTTCAAACAATTTAAACCATTTTTGTGTTATGAAAATTTTTTGTCATAAACCAAAACCCGTATTTTCCAAAACTTGAATTTTTGAATTGAAAATTCGTTTTGTTCAAAACTCATCTAAATACAAAAATATGTTATTTGAAACAACTTGAAGCATATAGTATATGTATATAATCCAATATACATGAAAGATATATATATCAATGTTTTTGACTTTAAATCCAAAATTACGTTTTGTTAAAATACCAAAACTCTAAAACTCATGAAATAGACTATCAAACTAAGTTTTGTTTAAATAGTTGAAGCGTACATGTATATAGAACATTAACCATGTAAACTTGTTGATTCTATCTATTCATGAAAACCAAGATCGGTTAAACCAAAAACCGAAAACCAAAACATCAAACTTAAACAAGTGTGTGTTGTGAACTTGAGCATATCACACTATCTAATCTTTAACAAATGGATCTAAAATACTAAACTAAACTATGTACTGAAGTCTTCTTGTAGAGCGCCGTCTCCAAGTTGACTCGATGCAAACGTGATCCACCGAGCTTGACTCCAACGAGTGCTAGATATGACTTTGACGCTCGGGCTCTTGAATCACCATGTAAGAAGCTCCAAAACACCTTTGTTGAAGCTAATTACCTACTAATATCTTGGTTAATTATCTGAAACTAAACATCACAAGATTATTAGTAAACATAACTACATGAGTTAATCATCATCAAAACTAGAGTGGAAGGCCTCTAGGCCAACAATCTCCCCCTTTTTGATGATGACAAAACTCATAGAGTTATATATGCATGGATTAAAGTTAGGCTTCAAAGAAGCTCCCCCTTAACTCATGCATAGCAATAAAAATAAGATATTCAATGAAGTACATGATACTAAACAAAAGTATGCAACAACTAGGAGAGAGAAGCATGCATAAATCAAACATATGTTTCAAAAACCTTCTCCCCCTTTTTGTTTAAACTCTAAAAATCATTTTTCTCATATACATAAACTCAATATATGCAAAAACACAAATATGCATATATAAACTCAAAATCTTTCTCCTCCTTTTTGTCAATCATCGACAAAGGGGTCAAAGAAAACAATATTCTCCCCTTTTAAACAAAAAAAATATCAATAAGGGGTGAAATCAAAACAAAACTTTCTTGATACCAATTGAAAGAGAAAAAAAATATCAATTTAGTGCATCATGATATCAATGAAATATACCAATTGAAAGTACATAATGTGGTACATAAAACAAATGTTTTTAATATAAATTTAAATACCAATTGATATTAATTATAAGCAAATACCAATTAAACACTAATTGTAAGTAAATAAATCGTTTTGAGCAATTCAAACAAGAATTTTGATATCAATAAAACATACCAATTGAAAGTAAAACTTATAGGTAATCTTGATACCAATTTGAAAAGATTAGTACCAATTGAAAGTAATTTTTCATTAAAAGCATATGATACCAAAAATAATCAATATCCTTTTTTTAATCATTTTTAATATAAAGTGTGGGAGTAGAATACCAAAACCAATTGAAAGTGAAATACCAATTGAAAGTAGATATATGAATTTTCTCCCCCTTTATGAAATACCAAACAAAATGATGCATAAGCTTGTATATGATGCCAATTGAAACATAATCAATTGAAATATAATAGTCATTAAAGAAATCAAGCTTAGCATAACCAAAATTTGTGCTCAAAAATATAAAGATATAGTAAGCACAAATAAAACATATATATGTATACCAATCGAAATTGATACTAATTGAATTTGAAAGCATACATATATAAAAACATATATGAGTATACAAAAAGAATGTCAATAGTGAACCAATTGAAAAAAATTTCAATGATACCAATTGAAAACAAAATAAGATTAAGTGTATAACTCATATACCTTTCCACCCATTTCATGTACATGTTTAAAAAGATTTTCAATAATAAGCATACAAGGCATGGTCGCCCAACCAACCGCCCTTCAATGGAAGGGGTTTTCAAAAATAGGTTTGAAAATAATTTAGCATAATTGAAAACTCTTCCAAAATGAAGAATACGAACTAGTTATAAGAAAAATTTGTAAACTAGTACGAAATCCTTCAAGCAAGGAATAAAATAAAATTATATTTCATGAAAAACATGTAGATCACATGATCACCAAACACTAAAAATCTATAAAGCATATATATCATACTCATGAAAACAAAATCATGGGAAAACCATCAAATAAGGTGAGTGTACAAGTATTATGTGAAACAAGTCATCATGAAAATATGCAATTAGGCTCAAATAAGAAATTCCTTAAAAATATGAAAATCATCAAAACTCGAATTCTTCAAGGTATATGTATGTCATGTACAAACTAAAGAATACATATATATCCAAACATAACGAGTCCACAAAAGTATATGCATGAAGGCAAGTGGCTCAAGGGATGTATATGTATAACTAATAGTTTGGACAAAATAGACATATACATGAAGCTAAACATATAAACATGAAAACATGTATAAAATGGGAATACAAGTCAAATGCATGAATCATCAAAACTAGGCTATACTAGTACGTTTAATGAGTACAAATGAGCGTTCAAGCATAAACATATAATGATCTATTTGTGGCTCACTAGTTGTACAAGTATATATCCAAGTTTTAATGAAAACTAACATCTAAACATATATTCAAATCATGAAGTATAGAAATAAACAACTCATAAACATACATATGATCATTATGTACATGCACATGCATAGATCTAGGACATACACATTAGTTAAAACAAATGTGAGAACACTAAGATATAAATCCATATTAAACATGAGTGTCTCAAATAACTAAACATGTATATCACTAATCTAAATCTCATGGCATACTAATAATAAAATATCAAAACATGCTAAAATCTATGATATGAAAAGCATGTAAACAATAAATAAGGAGCAAGAGATCGTTACCAAAACCGAGAGGGCAACTCTTTATGCCTTCAAAACAAGGTGGTCCTCCCACCAAACTCCCCTTGAAAGTGATGCATCCAAATTGTCCTCTTTAAGCTCAGAACGCATCCACCTCAAGGCACCATTACTCTCACGTCATGCGAGAGCCCACACCTACATCAAATACAATAGGGGTGGTCTTTGATACCACACTCTTTTGGGTCCATGGGGGTTAGCTCCTTTCCTAACCCAAATAAATTTAGTTGCTAAAGTTTCATCATGTATCTTATCATAGCAAAATTTAGCAAGGTGGCCCTTACGTCCACAATGTGTACAAGTGTACACATGAGCATACATAGTGTTGTGTACATGAACGTGCGAAGCATGCGTATGCCGTAGATGGTGTGCATGCATAGATGGAATTTTTTTCTTGCGAAACATGGATTCCAAACGTGTATGGTTCATGGCACAAGGCTCAAAGTGGAGCCCAAACAATCCACACTTTTCTTCAAAACATTTATATCATATTTAATACTTGAAGATAAAGTGGAGCATGCAATAGATAAGCTAGGATGTGAAGCAATACTAGCATGGCAAACATGAGAATCTAAATCATTTTTTAAAGAAACATTTTTCTTTAAACAATCTTTCAATTCTTGTGAAATCAAATTTATTTTATTTTTTAAAGAATTATTCTCTTTTAATACAAAATCAAATTTTGAAGTTAAATCCTCATTTTTCTTCAAAATATATTCACAATCATTTTTACTTTTCAAAATTTAGTTTTCATTAAGTGCAAGATCAAGTTGGGATTTAGGTGAGTCACTTTCACTTGAAACCTCATCCCTTTCTTGCAAAACATTCTCAAGTCTAAAAGATAAATTTTTATTTTCTTCTTTTAAACCAATATTATCCTTTTTCAAAAGTTTATATTTTGAAAGCAACTTTTCACACTTGTTAGCAAGTTCTTCATTTATGGCTTGTGCCTCTAAACACTCATTGCAATAGGAACTAGTGCTAGCATCTAGTTGAGTTTCTGATTATACCTCAAGGGAGTCATTCCCTTGGACCATGAAGCAATGTTCGTCGGACTTGTCTCTCTTAGATCTCCTCTTCTTATCGATAAGCTTTGGTAGCTCGGGAGAAGTCAAAATGCTCCATACTGCAAAAGCGGACTCATAGTGAGAAAACACATGTAAATATTCTTTATGAAGAGATGCTCTAAGTGCCTTTAGGGCTTGTGCATTGGCCTCTATATGCTTGCTATCACTAAGGTAGGATTCCTTGGTAATGGCAAGGTAAACTTTATAACCTAGGGCTTTCAAATGATAACTCATCATAACCTTCCATATATCAAGTCTAGAGATATCAAACATGGGAGGGCTATCCATGAGTGCAAACTATATGTGTGCAAATGCAAATGCAAATGTAGATTAGCAACCAAGATCACACTCCTAGGTGGTTAAACCAAATATCAGGAGCGTAGGCTCTGATACCAATTGAAAGTACACCTAGAGAGAGGGTGAATAGGTGTACGGCTAATCTAATGAACTAAATATGGAAATTAAAACTTAATTGCAACTACACTTAATGCAACCAACGAGTGTAGCCGAATTCCCGGTGAAGGGCTCTGGACTAACTCCTCTTGATTCCTCTGAATAAGAGTTGAGGCGCTATATGAAGCTCTCGTGGTTAAGCACAAGTGAGGCACACACAAACAAGCCAAGCATATAATATGAATGAGCAATATGAAATGATGCAAGACACAATAGTAAAGAGAGAGAGAGAGAGTTAGAGAATCAATGGATCAATCGCTAACACACGGATATGTTTCGAGGTTCGAGCACACAGCTCTACGTCCCCTCCTTCACACAGAAGGATTTTCACTAACTTTGTCCACAAAGGACTCCTACACAGGGAACTTCCACCGAGGATTTGGGGCAATATAATAACCGGGAGTACACAACTCCTCTCTTTACAAACACAACCTCTACACTTAGAGGTTAGGCACAAAGCCACCACAAATTGATCACCTCACAACTTGAGGGATGGGCACAAAGCCAACAACCAATCAACCTCTCACTAGAGGGATAGGGCACAAAGCCACCACTCCAAAATCAACCTCTACACAAGAGGGATAACACAAAGTAGGACGATTTACAGCTTAGTGATCAAAAGACCACAAACCAAATCTTTTCCACAAAAACAAGGATCCTGTAGAGAGGATAGAATGATAAGCTCAAGTGTGGAAAACAAAGTGTTTTTAACAAAGAAAATCACTTGGGAAACTCTCCAAAAAGATATAGAATTTTTAGATCAAAACAATTCCCAAAAGACTATTTTCTTTGAAATAACAAAACACTTTTAAAACAATGAAGATTGATCTTTTAAAACACAAAAACTCTTTTGAGAAACTTACTCTTAAAACAATAGAGAAGATCAGAAATTTGGCTCTCAAAAACTTGTGTAAAACTATTAAGAGAAAACCCAATTTATAGCCATTTGAAAAAACTAGCCGTTGGCAGCAATTATGGTCAGAATTGACTATCCGATCGACCGGCCGGTCGACCGGCCAACGGTCAAAATTTGACCGTTGCCAACCACCGGTCGACCGCCCGGTCGACCATCCTTACTCGAGAGTAAGGGAACTTCGGTCGGTCGACTGCACGGTCGACCGGCCAAACCCAATGACCTTTGTGCACGTCTCGTGCACGTCCAGTTGACCGGTCCGATCAACCGAATCCTGGTCCGATCGACCGGTCGGTCGACCGCCAGAGCCTGGCAGGCTGAAATCAGGATTGAAACTTGAGTTTTTAATTGCCAAATAAATCCCATAAAATATCTAAAAATCCACAAAAATAGTTTTAGTATAATACTTTGATATACAAACATGTGTGGAAAAATTTAACACATATATCAAACAATTTGAACCATTTTTGTGTTATGGAAATTTTGTCGAAAACCAAAACCCGTATTTTCCAAAACTTGAATTTTTGAATTGAAAATTCATTTTGTTCAAAACTCATCTAAATACAAAAACATGATATTTGAAACAACTTGAAGCATATAGTATATGGATATAATCCAATATACATGAAAGATATATATATCAATGTTTTTGACTTTAAATCCAAAAATACGTTTTGTTAAAATACCAAAACTCCAAAACTCATGAAATAGACTATCAAACTAAGTTTTGTTTAAATAGTTGAAGCGTACATGTATATAGAACATTAACCATGTAAACTTGTTGATTCTATCTATTCATGAAAACTAAGATCGGTTAAACCAAAAATCGAAAACCAAAACATGAAACTTAAACAACTGTGTGTTGTGAACTTGAGCATATCACACTACCTAATCTTTAACAAATGGATCTAAAACACTAAACTAAACTATGTACCGAAGTCTTCTTGTAGAGTGCCGTCTCCAAGTTGACTCGATCCAAACGTGATCCACCGAGCTTGACTCCAACGAGTGCTAGATATGACTTTGACGCTCGGGCACTTGAATCACCATGTGAGAAGCTCCAAAACACCTTTGTTGAAGCTAATCACATACTAATATCTTGGTTAAGTATCTGAAACTAAACATCACAAGATTATTAGTAAACATAACTACATGAGTTAATCATCATCAAAACTAGAGTGGAAGGCCTCTGGGCCAACATAGATTACGTATCCAAATGGGTTGAAGTCATTCCTTACAACAAAGTTGTTGTCAAAATCTTGAAAGAAAACATCTTTTCACGCTTTGGAACCCTTCGTGCCATAATTAGTGATAATGGTATACATTTTTGTAATAAAACTTTTAAAGTTCTTATGCGAAAATATGCCATAATACACAAGTTATCCACACCTTACCATCCTCAAACCAGTGGGCAGGTAGAAGTCGCAAATAGGCAAGTTAAGCTTATCTTGGAGAAAACTGTGAATCAAAATAGGAAGGACTGGTCCACCAAATTAGTGGATGCCTTATGGGCATATGGGACTGCCTTTAAATTGATTCTACGAATGTCTCCTTATAGGTTAGTCTTTGGAAAAGCTTGCCACCTTCCTGTTGAGTTAGAGCACCGAGCCTTATGGGCGATTAAGCAGCTAAATTTGATCTAGATAAGGCTGGTGCGCTTCCAAAATTGCAAATTTCTGAACTTGAGGAGTTAAGGAATAAGGCGTATGAAAAGGCGAAGATTATGAAGGATAGGGTTAAGGTTTTTCATGATAAGTTCATCATGAGAAAAACTTTTATCCAAGGACAAAAAGTCTTACTCTATAATTCTAGACATCACCTTTTCCAAGAAAGTTGAAATCAAGATGGACAGGGCCTTTCGTTGTTAAGACTGTGTTTCCACATTGAGCCATAGAGATATACAATCCTAAGAATGGAAATGAATTAAAGATAAATTATCAACGTCTGAAACCGTTTTTGGAATCAGTGCTGGAAGTAGACAGCCATGGGTCTTTTTGACCCAATGAATCGGTAACTCTACCTCTTTGCCAGTCCATTTCATGCATTTATACATACATGCATACATTAAGGACAATGCATGAGATAAGTGGGGGAGGGTACTAACGCTTAACTTTTTAAAAAAATAAATAAATAAATAATAAAAATAAAAAATAAAAAAATAAAAAAATAAAAATATATATTTATTTTAACATAGATTATTGAAGTAGGTTGCTGTTAACATAACTCACTAACCTTAGGATATTAACTTAACAAAAATTATCTTTTTATTTCTAAAAAATTAAAAAATAAAAAATAATATTTACTAACCAGACTAATATAATGATTAACTTACTAACTTTAGGTTAATATTAACTTAACAAATATATATATATATATATATATATATATATATATATATATATATATATATATATATATATATATTTGAAAAAGGAAACAATATTTTGACTTATCTTTTGAAAGAAATCCAAGTTAATCTTAATAATTAGGAAAATCATGATTAGGATTTCTAAAAACTTGGTCAAAATAAAATAAATTGTTAGATTTTTAGGTATAGGAGGAAAAATTGAATAAGTAATTAGTATTAATTTTTACCTTAATGAAATGTGCATACCTAATACACTTACACATATAGGATTCTAAGACAAAGACTCTTGTGCCTTATAAAAAAATATAATAATATAAATAAAAAAGTTCACTAATTAAGCTAGATACATGTGCCTTAAGAAGCATAAGTATTCACGCCTAAAGGTGATTTTATCAATACAGTCCTTAGTTTTGTGGCCTAGTTCACTCGAATCATTAAGTCCGGGGGGTGTTTTCTCACCCGGTGCCCTAAAACCGATCGGTTTTGGAGCCACCGACCTTAGGCTCACTACATAGGTGAATTAGAAAGCCTAAGAAAACTAAGAAATATTATCTATATATGTATTAACACATCTAATAGTCAATTAGTTAGATATGAGGGCCTCAAGAAGCCTTGATACTTATACAAAAGAAAATTAGATGAGTTATACATATTATTAAAAAAATAATAATATATATCTATATATAAAAGAAAAAATAATAATAAAGACGCGTGGGAGTCTAAGTTAAAGAGTCCCTAGTAAAGATTCACATTCACAAGGATGCATATGACTTAGGGTAACAAAAGAGACTATCTAAAAATTCAATTTTAATCCTTACCTAAAATTGATAACAAATTATTGTATAGAGACTAAGTTCAAGAATGAATGAAAATGATAATCCTAAAACTTATAGATTGCTTAGTTTCTTCAAACATATTTCAAATATTTCTCTCCTTTTCAAAATAAAAAAATTTCTTCTTTTATGGAATTTGTGGGTGTAAACCACCAAAAACCCTTACGAGACAACACTCATCCTCTAGGGGTAACCTAGAGTTTTAACAGCTTGTTGCACGTGCTAAGTGCAATCGTGAATCCTACGAAAGTGAGTTAGGATAGGTTAGTTTTTATTTTATTTCCCTTTTTCTTTTTATTTTTACTCGAGGACGAGCAAAAAGATAAGTGTGGGGGTGTGATAGGTAGTCAAAAGTATATATTTATCATCTTATTTCCTAACTTATTCTTTTATAAAGCACTGCTACGTAATGTTTTATTGTTTAATGTTGTACAGGCCTTGAGTGATTAAAGAATAAATAAATGAAGCTCAATTGAAGCCCAAAAGCCCAAAAACCCCGCAAGCCCACATGCAAGATTTATTTTAGTAATTTAGAAGCTTCTATCTTAGCTAACTTAATCTAAACTTGGAATTTAAATTATTAATTTAAAATCTAAGGAAGGAGGAGGAAGGATAAAGTAGGACTCCAAATTGCTATTCAAATCAGGAGGAGAAGAAGGATAGAATAAGATGGTTCCTTATCCTAATTAAAATCAGAAGTGGACTTCTACTTGAACCTGGTTTCTTGCACTACAAGATAAAGATAAATAAAGGCTTGAAGATAAAGATAAAGGACCAAATCCTTTTCAAATTTAGATTTTTGATAACTTGCTTCACAAGTTATCCTAAATTCTCAAGATCGAGGTTCACAATGCAGAATCCAGGAGGAGGCGCCCAGACGTACGGACCAGAGGAGGCCACGCGAGAAAGCGCGTAGCTATTAGCCACTTTTTTACCGTGGAAACATGGCTTAGGCCACGTTTTCGCGGCCGTTTGGATAGAGCTGGCAACGCGTTTTCGTGGGAGAGTTGTACTGAGACTCTACATCTTAAATCTCCTATAAATATCCCTGCAGTGCAACAGAGAGGGGGATCCGAGAAGCAAAAGTCTAGGGTTTCCTTTATATCCTCTTTCTTTCTGAATTTTCTTGTATTTTTTGTTTTTTTATTTTGAGAAGAAGATTGTGGAAGAAGCAGAAGGGCGTTGTAATTGGCCGGTGACATCCAATAAAAAGATTCTTTATTCTTTTTTCTCTTCTTGCTTTGGAATTAAATTTAGTTTTTTGCTTTAGTTTATTTGTTTTTTTTCTTCTTTTAATGTTAATCAACTTTTCTTCTTCAAAATAAAAATTGAAAATAAAATTAAAAATATGAATAACTAATTAAACTTATAGTTTGCTAATCTCTCGATCAACCCTAGTTTAGTTTAAAAGATGAACTGATTGACATCTATGCTTGTTAAGAAACCCTAGGATTAAATTGGTATTCTTGAAGATGAATTAATAATTGAGTTTAACTAATTTAGGTTGCACTTTTTAAATGGTTATTCATGGTTCATATTTAAATACTTTGATAGCATAATTTTAAGTGGACTTTTTTTATGCTATGCTTTGAAATTAAGATGAACTATAGTTTAATTTTTATTAGTGCAAACTAATTAGTGTTCTAACATTTTTATTCATCTTACTTGATTCTCAATCAATACCCTAGGGTATAAAATTCTTCATTCAATATGAAGTTCACTCTTTTAGACTAATACTTTGGTTATTGTAGATGATTAGTAAACTATAATTCTTTTGCATGATTAAATCTAATTCTCACAATCAATATCTTTTTTTTCAAGCCAATTTTAGAGAAAATCGTTTCGAAAAGCTTCCATCGCATCCTTCCCTGTGGATCGACCCGTCTAGCCCTTGCTACACGGTTTACGAGACTAAGATTTTCTAAACTCTTTCTTTATTATTTTCTCATTTCAATCAAACCTGAAATACACTCTTGAACATGATTAGTACCAAATCACTCATATGCTTTGTTATCATCAAAACACAAAACTGAGGAGTGTAACCTTTGGCCCAACAAAATTTGTTAAATCTGAGAGCAGATGTCAAGAAACCAAGAGTAGGTACAGAGAGTGGTGTGGAGCAAAAAAACTGCACACTTCGGCGCCATCGGTGGGACGCCTATACGACCGTGAAAATGCAGCTTGGGTCGTATTTTCGTGGCCTTATAGAGGAGCCACGCATCGTGTTTTGACGTGTGGCCTCGTCTTGACCCCAGGCCCCCTTTTGGCTATAAACACCCCCTGGTTTTAGCAGAACAAAAAAGAAGGAAGGTTTTCTTATCTTTAATAGTTTAGTTGTTCTTCTTCTTTTTCTTATATATTTTTTCTTTCTTTTTGATATTGTAAAAGTGAAGAGAGTGTTTCTTAGAATGAAAGTTAGAGTCTTATAATGGAGGATGACACTCTATGAAGAATTCTCTCTTTATCTCTATTTGTTTTCTTCTCTCTAATCTTTTACATGCTTAGCTAATTTTCTCTCATGACATCTAACTACTAACCACTAACTTGCTAACTCCTTACATGATAATCCACATTAATATATTAGCCTGTTCTTGGCCATGCTCTTGCAAGAGCCTTTGATGGCTCATGATGATGGATTCTAACACTCTAATATTTAACTCTCTAACAAGCTAACATTATTTTATTTCATACTTGTTCTAATTTAGTTTTGATGGTTTAAGTGTAGCTTGCACATGTTTATTTGAGTTTGGAAGTGATGAGTGATGAAAAGCATTTGAATACTAGTGATGGCCAAGGATACATGTGAGGCAACTATCACTAAGAGGTTAGTATGGTTAGTAGAGCCATTAGTAGTTAGTAGCCATGAGTTTTCTTTCATTCTTACTTTATTTTAGGGATAATCTCAAAATCACAAATACCTTCTCTTCAATGTTTCTATCTTTGTTTTCACTATACTCTTTTCTTTTCATTATTTCTTTTCTTTTCTTGATTCTTTGAAACATAGAAGAATCGTTAACATACACGTGAGCATACCATTAATGCATCTACCACCTCCCGTCCTTGTGGATTTGACCCGTTTAGCCTCTATGCTATAACGAAGTTTCGAGAAAGCCAAAGCATACACACTTTAATTTCTAATTTCAAAACAACACATTCTGTGAACAGTTCCCTTCAATCAAATTTTGGTGCCATTGTCCGGCTCTGAGTCTGGTTAGTCCCAGTTGGTTATGTTCATATTACCTCTAAACCGACGCGTGCCTAGATTTCTCCCCTTTTTTGGTACTCAAACTATCATGTCCAGTTAATCGCCTCTGAACATACGAGTCTATAACCTTGTTCTTCTTTCCCTCGTCAGGGCTGGGAGTTCTTGCTGTCAAGTTAATATGACTACCTCTGAACAGCGGATTGTGAGCCTGGTGTCTCTTAGTTGGTCATGTCAAAACTACCTCTGAACCGATGGTGCCCAGATCCAATTCACCTTTGCAGTCCCCAATGGGGTAGCTGTCAAGTTAATACAACTGCCTGTGGCAGTAGATTCCAAATTTAGTGTGTCTTAGTCTATCATGTCTAGTTCATCACCTCTAAATAGACGGGTCCCTAAAATCGTGTTCACCTTCATTTTGTCATCATGTCCAGTTCGTCAGCTCTGAATGATAAAATCCTAAGCTTGGTGGCTTCTCAATGGTCTTGTCCAATCCGTCACCTCTAAACCAATGGATAGCCAAGTCTCCCCATTTTTTTGTTTTCTGTTATGTCCAGTGATGTGTGTGCTTCATATACATGTTTTACATCACTTTTTATGCCTATTATTTTCTACATTTAATGTTGCATGGGTATTTTGTTAGTGTTATTTTGTAGATTTTAGGTCAAAAGCAAATTAGAAAAAAGAGCGAAATTGGCGAATTAATGATATTAAGTGAATAATAGAGATGCAGAACCAAAAATCTGAAGTAGGTTTGGGATATCTCAACAGAGCCTTCACGAAAAATTAGAAATTTCACAAAAATCTTGGATTAAAATAGACCAAGAGTTCGGCCACCCAGCCGTATATTTGGTCAAGCAGTCATAGACCAGTCAACAGAAATGCCAACTCAGAGGTCAATACGAGTCAAAAAATAGAGCGCCAATACAGCAAAAGTTCAGCTCGATGGCCATAATTTCGGCCTGCTGGCCGAACTATGGCGGTGCTTACGGGTAAGATTTTTCTAGTAATTCGTGTAATTTTGGAGATCAAGGTATTTGTGCTCGACTAGGGCTCTACTGTTCTCTATTCTATATTAAACATAGCCAAGCCTCTTATAAAACACACAATTTAATTCCCTCTTTTAATAGAGAAAAAATCAATTAAATTTCGCTGCTAGCCATTAATTCTCAGAGTACTTTTAGCAAAAATTCTCAAGGCTTCATCTTTATTGGCGCTCTCTTACCTTTCTTTTACTTTTCTCTTTAATTGATTTTGTTCCATGATCTATTCTTATATTATAATGTGTTCTATTTTTTTAGTTATGAACTAATTTTCCCTAACTAGGGGCATGATGTAGGGATTATATTGAGGATATAAGATTATATCTTGTGCAAATTCTCTTATGTGTTTTATAAAGTTTAAATCTTTTACATGCTAAGTTGTTAATTGTTTGGACACATATATTGCATAAATATTATAACATTCCTACATATATTCTGTAATGAATATTACAAATAACTTGTCTTAATGTCTTAATTCATGCAGGATATGATATGGAGAAGATAATCATGAAATTTATCCAATTAAATTCAAAAGTTCAAAAGAAAAGGGATCGATTCAAATCCAAAGGTTATAGAAGCTATCTTATCTGAAAACTGAATATATCAGATAATATAATATCATCTCATTTCAAAGAAAAATGGATTATTTGAAGACCCTATCTGTTTCGCTAAAGATAAATGAATATCTTATCAATTTTTAAAGACAAATTGAAAATCCAAGAGGATAAATGGATTAAGAGAAGATCAACGGATGAGATGAAGCAATCGAGATTCAGATTTAGGCTAGATACTGTTTAGTATTTTAATCATAACTTTCATTACCGAAGGTTAAATCTGATGATTCAAGATGCTACAGAAAGAGGACCTAAAGAGTTACAATTCGTCTGTTGATCACTTGTCCAAATTCTATTAGTTGATAAGTGATATTCAGTAATTAACACGCCAATAGCCTGCAGATCAGAATTGAATTTTTGGATAAATCAAATCAAGTTTGGAGATAAGGGAAGAAATCAAATTCAGAAATATCTAACTCTTCCTATCTTCATACGCGTTCTATCCCTCTGGTTTCTCCTATAAATACCCTCATACCTTGAAGGAAGAAAACACACCATCTCAAAGAGAGAGCTTTAGTTTGGGTTTTTCTTTTCTTCTTCAATGTAATTTTTATTTTTTTATTTTTTTTTTTAGGCTAGAGAGAGTTACATGATCAAAAGAGAGGAAGAGTTATTGTAGAGTGACACTATTGTAATCTTTTCTTCAAGAAGCCTATATTGAAGGTGACAATCAATAGAGATTTCCCACTTTTCTTCATTGTGCTCAATCTCGCCGAAGCCTTTCTTTTCTTTATTCTTTTCTAGCTTTGATAAGTCTTTGTTATGATTCAACGGTAGAGGTAAGTACTCTTTTTATTTTCTTGTTATTTCTAATCTTTGCATCACACTTTTCTTTATCTCTTTTTGGTTCCTTTTCTTTTATAGATAAAACAACAACGATACCATCATCTCTTCTTCTACCATCTTTCTTAACTTAACTTATCATTTTTATTTTTTTTTTATAAACTGAGAAGATAAGTATTAACTAATTTTGGTAAATTAAGAGAAGAAACTTACATAACGCTTCCAACGCTGTCCCTCTCTGTGGATCACGACCCGTTAGCCCTAAGCTACACAGTAGAATTGAGGACCTAGCACTGTTCCTAAAATTCTTTATTTTTTGTGCAGGTTTGGCTCGATCAAAATTTTGACGCTGTTGCCGGGGAGGGACAGTAAGTTTTCTTTCTTCTTGATTTACTTTAACAGTTTTACTCTTTTTCTTCTCTGTTTTGATGTACAGAGGCTAATTATAGAAAACTAGGAGCTGCAGTGGACATATTGCTACTCTATACCTCTGCCCAAGAAGGCAGAGAGCATCAGAGCCCACAACTGTGGTGAACTACTAACTGTAATCTCTTGCAGGTTGCTTTACATAGATTAGCTCTCTGCAGTTATTAGTTTATCTGTTTAACTCACTCTGTACATATTTCTAATCAACAGTAACTTGTTGCTTTGTAAATGCTAAAAAACGTTTAGACTCCTGCATCTTAGGGCATTTGTCTATTTTGTTTCTTTACATTACTATTGAAGAGTGCTGGAGCAAAGGTATGTGTGCATTGCATATAGTTTAGGAAACATATTTTGAGTGATTCATATTGCTTGAATGTTACCTTTTGCTTTATACTTGTACGCTGCACTAAAAAGATTAAGGGCATATCCTTAAACAAGATAAGGTGGGGAAGTCATTACCCTTCCTTAGGCCCAAAACCATCTCCTCACTCACTAATCCAGCCTAACATAAATTGAGTAGACGTTGGCCCTAGGGACATCTCGGACTCAAATAGGGATTGACCTAAGGGGAAGTTGTTAGAAGTTGACTCTCACTAATCCAGCCTAACATAAAATTAAGTAGACGTTGGCCCTAGGGACATCTCGAACTCAAATAGGGATTGACCTAAGAGGGAAGTTGTTAGAAGTTGACTCTTGCCAAATCAGTGTCTAAGGTTGGGGATTGAGGGGCGAAACCCCGAAGGCTGGTGGTTGCTTAGGCACGGATACCTCCCACCAATCTTGCCCCTACCTGGCCGATTAACTTGTGGTCAGGTTCTATAATATACCTCCTGTGGATAATCAACAGTTAGGAGTCATCTAGGTCTAAGCTCTACCCTAACATAGGCTAGATTTTTCTTTATTTTCTTGTTTGTTCATTTGCTTGTTTTTGCTTGTTCTTGTGAAAGTGGATTATAATTACAATTATTCTGATTATAACTTAAATTCATATTCCAACCCAACCTCTTTCAATTCGGATATTACCAACCAGTTACATAACTCTAACCAACCAAGTATGCCAGATTGGTCTTATCCGAATCAATATATGCCCCAATCCCAGTACTATGAACAAGAATGGGACAATCATCACCACTCTTCAACGAGTCAGTGGGGATACAACTCCCCTGAGTCTTACTATCAACAACCTTACCAACAAACAGCTTCATATAATCCATACCAAGACCAACCTATAGAAGAGAAGTCTTCTTTAGAAAAGACTTTTGAAGCCTTCCTTAAGTCCACACGACAAGTACAAATCATAGCGGACTCAATTCTCCTAAACAATTCCCAAATTCAAGATCCTTACTCTAATTTCAAAGTCCAACCACAACAAGAAGAACCTCTTGACTTAGAAAAGAACATGGAATTCATAATTCAGTCCCAAAATGATAGTATTCAATCCTAAATGGATCGTCTCCAATCTCTCAATAGGTTAGAAGTAAAAGTGAATCATTTGGTCAAAACAATTAATGATAGGAATGAAGAAACTCTTCCTAACACATTTTCAACCACTCCAGATTCTCCTAGCCATATTGACAAAGGATCATGGTATCTTGGAGATTTTAACCAAGATTCGATTTCACCACATAATTTTGAACTTGACCAATATCAACCCATTGACAAATTGGTAAGTTTCATTTCAATGAGATTGAACTTGAAGATGAATGTGACACCAATTTTCATTGTTGTGATTCAATTTCACTTTTTGAATCTATGCTGACTCCGGTATCCTTACCCGATTCGGACCTAATTTCGAAGCCAACACTGATTCCTGTCCCTATAGAGCTTGAACATGAACCACTTATTTTGGATAGTCACATTCCATTATTGGGAAACGAATGTGAACTTCAATTCTATGATTTGGACCATACTCATGAACCAACACCTACTCTCGAATCTAAACTTGATTTGAGTTTTATTCCCGAGTCCGTATCGGTTCCCATTCCCTTCATTGTGGAGCCCAAATCATCCATTCCACAAAATCACATTCTACTGTTGGACCAAGGTTTAGATCAATATGACTCCGTGATGATATTCCAAGATTGGTCATATAACCCAAAAAAAATTCATGCTATGATCTTGCACGATCCTATTCATATTGGGGAGAAAAAAATCTTAATAAGAAAGAGGTGATCAAAGGTGGGTTTCATGAAAATTCACAATATCTAAATTGGGCGGAAACGCTTGGCCCAATGAGACCACCATCGGAACCACCACCTTGAGGTGACAATTTCCTTCCCTTTCTCCTTTTTCATGTATTATTACATTTCATTCATACATTGAGGACAATGCATGAGTTAGGTGTGGGGGAGGGTTTACTAACATGCTAACTTCACTAATTAAAAAAAAATTTCTTTCTTTAACAATTTTTGAAAAGGAAAATATTACTTTGACTTATTTTTGTAAAAAATTAAGTTAATTTTAAGGAATAAGAGGATCATAATTAGGATTTCTTATACTTGATCAAAATAAAATTATTTGTTGATTTTGAGGCTAGGAAGAAAAATTGAAAAAGTAATTTAGTCTTAATTTTTACCTTGATGAAATATGCATACTTTATACACTTACATACTTAGTGTTCAAAAACAAAGATTCTTATGCCTTATAAAATAAAAAAGAGAAGAAGAAAAAAAGAAAAAAGGAAGAAAAAATATATATATTATATATAATAAGATCCTATGATTAAGCTGGATTTTTGTGCCTCATAAAGCATGATTATTCACGCCTAAAAGTGGTTCATATCATCAAATAAATCCTTAGTTTTGTGGCCTTATTTGCTCGAGTTCTAAGTCCTTGGGGTGTTTTCTCACCCGGTGCCCTAAAACCGTCTGATTTGAGAGTCACCGACTAAGTCTCGTTACATGGGCGAATTAGAAAACCTAATAAAGCTAAGGGATATTACCGCTTAAAATTTAAAAAAAAAAGAAAAAAAGAAAGAAAAATAATAAGGCATAAGAGTTAGAGTTGATGAATCCTGAGCCAAATTTTCACGGTCACAAAATGCATATGACTTAGGGTAAAATAATAGACTAGATGAGAAACACAATTTTAATTCTTATCTTGATTGAAAACAAGTTTTTGAATAAAGACTAAGCTTAGGAATGACTAAGTTTTGATAATCCTATGACTTATAGATTACTTGAAATTTTACATTAATACTTCAAATATTTTTATCTTTCAAAAATGCGTTTTAAAAAAATACTAACAATTCATTTCTTTTTCTTCATGGATTTTGTGGGTGCAATCCACTGAAAACCCTCACGAGACAAAACTCGTCCTCTAGGGGTAACCTAGAGGTTTAACGGCTTGTTGCACGTGCTAAGTGCAACCGTGATTCCTACGAAAGTGAGTTAGTTTAGTTTTTCTTCTCTCTTTGTTTTGCTCGAGGACGAGCAAAAGATAAGTGTGGTGGGTGTGTTTGGACACATATATTGCATAAATATTATAACATTCCTACATATATTCTGTAATGAATATTACAAATAACTTATCTTAATGTCTTAATTCATGTAGGATATGATATGGAGAAGATAATCATGAAATTTATCTAATTAAATTCAAAAGTTCAAAAGAAAAGGGATCGATTCAAATCTAAAGGTTATAGAAGCTATCTTATCTGAAAACTGAATATATCTGATAAAATAATATCATCTCATTTCAAAGAAAAAATGGATTATTTGAGACCCTATCTGTTTCGCCAAAGATAAATGAATATCTTATCAATTTTCGAAGATAAATTGAAAATCCAAGAGGATAAATGGATTGAGAGAAGATCAACGGATGAGATGAAGCAATCTAGATTCAGATTCAGGCTAGATACTGTTTAGTATTTTAATCATAACTTTCACTACCGAAGGTCAAATCTGATGATTCAAGATGATACAGAAAGAAGATCTAAAGGGTTACAATTCGTCTGTTGATCACTTGTTCAAATTCTATTAGTTGATGAGTGATATTTAGCAATTAACACGCCAACAGCCTGCAGATCAGAATTGAATTTCTGGATAAATAAAATCAAGTTTGGAGATAAGGGAAGAATTCAAATTCAGAAATATCCAACTCTTCCTATCTTCATACGCGTTCTAACCCTCTGGTTTCTCCTATAAATACCCTCATACCTTGAAGGAAGAAAACACACCATCTCAGAGAGAGAGCTTTAGTTTAGGTTTTTCTTTTCTTCTTCAATGTAATTTTTATTTTTTTATTTCATTTTTTTAGGCTAGAGAGAGTTACATGATCAAAAGAGAGGAAGAGTTATTATAGAGTGACACTATTGTAATCTCTTCTTCAAGAAGCCTATATTGAAGGTGACAATCAATGGAGGTTCCCCACTTTTCTTCATTGTGCTCAATCTCGCCGAAGCCTTTCTTTCCTTTATTCTTTTCTAGCTTTGATTAGTCTTTGTTATGATTTAACGGTAGAGGTAAGTACTCTTTTTATTTCTTTTTATTTCTAATCTTTGCATCACACTTTTCTTTATCTCTTTTTGGTTCCTTTTCTTTTATAGATAAAACAACAACGATACCATCATCTCTTCTTCTACCATCTTTCTTAACTTAACTTAACATTTTTATTTTCTTTTTATAAACTGAGAAGATAAGTATTAACTAATTTTGATAAATTAAAAGAAGAAACTTACATAACGCTCCATCGCTGTCCCTCCCTGTGAATCACGACCCGTTAGCCCTAAGCTACACGGTAGAATTGAGGACCTAGCACAGTTCCTAAAATTCTTTATTTTTTGTGCAAGTTTGGCTCGATCAAATTTTGGCGCCATTATCGGGGAGGGACAGTAAGTTTTCTTTCTTCTTGATTTACTTTAACAGTTTTACTCTTTTTCTTCTCTGCTTTGATGTACAGAGGCTAATTATAGAAAACTAGGAGCTGTAGTGGACATATTGCTACTCTGTACCTCTGTCCAAGAAGGCAGAGCATCAGAGCCCACAACTGTGGTGAACTACTAACTGTAATCTCTTGCAGGTTGCTTTACATGGATTAGCTCTTTGCAGTTATTAGCTTATCTGTTTAACTCACTCTGTATATATTTCTAATCAACAGTAACTTGTTGCTTTGTAAATGCTAAAAACTTTTAGACTCTTGCATCTTAAGGCATTTGTCTATTTTGTTTCTTTACATTACTGTTGAAGAGTGCTGGAGCAAAGGTATGTGTGCATTGCATATAGTTTAGGAAACATATTTTGAGTGATTCATATTGCTTGAATGTTACCTTTTGCTTTATACTTGTACACTGCACTAAAAAGACTAAGGGCATATCCTTAAACAAGATAAGGTGGGGAAGTCATTACCCTTCCTTAGGCCAAAAACTATCTCCTCACTCACTAATCCAGCCTAACATAAAATTGAGTAGAAGTTGGCCCTAGGGACATCTCGAACTCAAATAGGAATTGACCAAAGGGGGAAGTTGTTCGAAGTTGACTCTTGCCAAATCGTCTAAGGTTGGGGATTGAGGGGCGAAACCCCGAAGGCTTGTGGTTACTTAGGCACGGATACCTCCCACCAATCTTTCCCCTACTTGGCCGATTAACTTGTTGTCAGGTTCTATAATATACCTCCTGTGGATAATCAACAGTTAGGAGTCGTCTAGGTCTAAGCTCTACCCTAACATAGGCTAGATTTTTCTTTATTTTCTTGTTTGTTCATTTGTTTGTTTGTGCTTGTTCTTGTGAAAATGGATTATAATTACAATTATTCTGATTATAACTTAAATTCATATTTCAACCCAACCTCTTTCAATTCGGATATTACCAACCCGGCATTACATAACTCTAACCAACCAAGTATGCCAGATTGGTCTTATCCGAATCAATATATGCCCCAATCTCAGTACTATGAACAAGAATGGGATAATCATCACCACTCTTCACTGAGTCAGTGGGGATACAACTCCCATGAGTCTTACTATCAACAACCTTACCAACAAACAGCTTCATATAATCCATACCAAGACCAACCTATAGAAGAGGTCTTCTTTAGAAAAGACTTTTGAAGCCTTCCTTAAGTCCACACGACAAGTACAAATCATAGCGGACTCAATTCTCCCAAACAATTCCCAAATCCAAGATCCTTACTCTAATTTCCAAGTCCAACCACAACAAGAAGAACCTCTTGACTTAGAAAAGAATATGGAATTCATGATTCAGTCCCAAAATGATTGTATTCAATCCCAAATGGATCGTCTCCAATCTCTCAATAGGTTAGAAGCAAAAGTGAGTCATTTGGTCAAAACAATTAATGATAGGAATGAGGAAACTCTACCTAACACATTTTTGACCAATCCAAATTCTCCTAGCCATATTGACGAAGAATTATGGTATCTTGGAGATTTTAACCAAGATTCGATTTCACCACATAATTTTGAACTTGACCAATATCAACCCATTGACAAATTGGTAAGTTTTCATTTCAATGAGATTGAACTTGAAGATGAATGTGACACTGATTTTCAATGTTGTGATTCAATTTCACTTTTTGAATCTATGCTGACTCCGGTATCCTTACCCGATTCGGACCTAATTTCGAAGCCAACACTGATTCCTATCCCTATAGAGCTTGAACATGAACCACTTATTTTGGATAGTCACATTCTATTATTGGGAAATGAATGTGAACTTCAATTCTATGATTTGGACCAAACTCATGAACCAACTCCTACTCTCAAATCTAAACTTGATTTGAGTTTTATTCCCGAGTCCGTATCGGTTCCCATTCCCTTCATTGTGGAGCCCAAACATCCATTCCACAAAATCACATTCTACTGTTGAACCAAGGTTTAGATCAATATGACTCCGTGATGATATTTCAAGATTGGTCATATAACCCAAAAAAAATTCATGCTAGGATCTTGCACGATCCTATTCATATTGGGGAGAATAAAAATCTTAATAAGAAAGAGGTGATGAAAGGTGGGTTTCATGAAAATTCACAATATCTAGAGTGGGCAGAAACACTTGGCCCAATGAGACCACCATCGGAACCACCACCTTGAGGTGACAATTTTCCTTCCCTTTCTTCTTTTTCATGAATTATTGCATTTCATTCATACATTGAGGACAATGCATGAGTTAGGCGTGGGGAGGGTTTACTAACATGCTAACTTCACTAATTTTAAAAAAAAAAAAATCTTTCTTTAACAATTTTTGAAAAGGAAAATAATACTTTGACTTATTTTTTAAAAAATTAAGTTAATTTTAAGGAATAAGATGATCATAATTAGGATTTCTTATACTTGGTCAAAATAAAATTATTTGTTGATTTTGAGGCTAGGAAGAAAAATTGAAAAAGTAATTTAGTCTTAATTTTTACCTTGATGAAATATGCATACTTTATACACTTACATACTTAGGGTTCAAAAACAAAGATTCTTATGCCTTATAAAATAAAAAAGAGAAGAAAAAAAAAGAGAAAAAAAGGAAGAAAAAATATATATATTATATAATAAGATCCTATGATTAAGCTGGATTTTTGTGCCTCATAAAGCATGATTATTCACGCCTAAAAGTAGTTCATATCATCAAATAAATCCTTAGTTTTGTGGCCTTATTTGCTCGAGTTCTAAGTCCTGGGGGTGTTTTCTCACCTGGTGCCCTAAAACCGTCTGGTTTGGGAGTCACCGACTAAGGCTCGTTACATGGGCGAATTAGAAAACCTAATAGAGCTAAGGGATATTACCCCCTAAAATTTAAAAAAAAAGAAAAAAAGAAAAAAAGAAAGAAAAATAATAAGGCATAAGAGTTAGAGTTGATGAATCCTGAGCCAAATTTTCACGGTCACAAAATGCATATGACTTAGCGTAAAATAATAGACTAGATGAGAAACACAATTTTAATCCTTACCTTGATTGAAAACAAGTTTTTGAATAAAGACTAAGTTTAGGAATGACTATGTTTTGATAATCCTATGACTTATAGATTACTTGAAATTTTACATTAATACTTCAAATATTTTTTTCTTTCAAAAATGCATTTTTAAAAAAAAATACGAACAATTCATTTCTTTTTCTTCATGGATTTTGTGGGTGCAATCCACTGAAAACCCTCACGAGACAAAACTCGTCCTCTAGGGGTAACCTAGAGGTTTAACGGCTTGTTACACGTGCTAAGTGCAACCGTGATTCCTACGAAAGTGAGTTAGTTTAGTTTTTCTTCTCTCTTTGTTTTGCTCGAGGACGAGCAAAAGATAAGTGTGGGGGTGTGTTTGGACACATATATTGCATAAATATTATAACATTCCTACATATATTCTGTAATGAATATTACAAATAACTTATCTTAATGTCTTAATTCATGCAGGATATGATATGGAGAAGATAATCATGAAATTTATCCAATTAAATTCAAAATTTCAAAATAAAAGGGATCGATTCAAATCCAAAGGTTATAGAAGCTATCTTATCTGAAAACTGAATATATCAGATAAGATAATATCATCTCATTTCAAAGAAAAATGGATTATTTGAAGACCCTATCTGTTTCGCTAAAGATAAATGAATATCTTATCAATTTTAGAAGACAAATTGAAAATCCAAGAGGATAAATGGATTGAGAGAATATCAACGGATGAGATGAAGCAATCTAGATTCAGATTCAGGCAAGATACTGTTTAGTATTTTAATCATAACTTTCACTACCAAAGGTCAAATCTGATGATTCAAGATGCTACAGAAAGAAGACCTAAAGGGCTACAATTCTTCTGTTGAGCACTCATTCAAATTCTATTAGTTGATAAGTGATATTCAGCAATTAACACGCCAACAGCCTGCAGATCAGAATTAAATTTCTGGATAAATCAAATCAAGTTTGGAGATAAGGGAAGAATTCAAATTCAAAAATATCCAACTCTTCCTATCTTCATACGCATTCTATCCCTCTGGTTTTCTCCTATAAATACCCTCATACCTCAAAGGAGGAAAACACACCATCTCAGAGAGAGAGCTTTAGTTTAGGTTTTTCTTTTCTTCTTCAATGTAATTTTTTATTTTTTTATTTATTTTTTTAGGCTAGAGAGAGTTACATGATCAAAAGAGAGGAAGAGTTATTATAGAGTGACACTATTGTAATCTTTTCTTCAAGAAGCCTATATTGAAGGTGACAATCAATGAAGGTTTCTCACTTTTCTTCATTGTGCTCAATCTCGCCGAAGCCTTTCTTTCCTTTATTCTTTTCTAGATTTGATAAGTCTTTGTTATGATTCAACGGTAGAGGTAAGTAATCTTTTTATTTTCTTTTTATTTCTAATCTTTGAATCACACTTTTCTTTATCTCTTTTTGGTTCCTTTTCTTTTATAGATAAAACAACAACGATACCATCATCTCTTCTTCTACCATCTTTCTTAACTTAACTTAATATTTTTATTTTCTTTTTATAAACTGAGAAGATAAGTATTAACTAATTTTGGTAAATTAAAAGAAGAAACTTACATAACGCTTCCATCGTTGTCCCTCCCTGTGGATCACGACCCGTTAGCCCTAAGCTACACGGTAGAATTGAGGACCTAGCACTGTTCCTAAAATTCTTTATTTTTTATGCAGGTTTGGCTCGATCAAAATTTTGAAAACCTCTTACCTTTCTTTTTGCTTTTCTCTTTAATTGATTTTGTTCCATGATCTATTCTTATATTATAATGTGTTCTATTTTTTTAGTTATGAACTAATTTTCCCTAACTAGGGGCATGATGTAGGGATTGTATTGAGGATATAAGATTATATCTTGTGCAAATTCTCTTATGTGTTTTATAAAGTTTAAATCTTTTATATGCTAAGTTGTTAATTTTTATGCTTTATTGTTACAATTCGTGCGCACAATTATTCAGAAGGCTAGGTTAGAGTCTGAAAGGAGATAACAGATCGGTCACATATATTGCATATATATTGTCACATTACTATATTTATTATCTAATAAATTCTATTAATAAAGTCTTATTTTTCTTTATAAAATGCAGGCCCATTGCTAAAAGAAAGGGAAGAGAAACAAGCCCAAAAGCCCATCAAGTTCTGATTTAATTTTGAATTAATTTGAAATCAGAAAATCAGGACAGAACATGGCAAATCAGAGAGTTGAAAATCGGTTAATTTGATTTTATAAGAATCCAAATCGATTAGCTTGAGAATCACTGAAGATCGGATTAGAATCAGAGCCAAACAGTCAACCCAGCCAGACAAAAGGGAGCCAAATCCCACGCCAGCCAAATCTCCACCAGGATGTGGCCATTTGGCCACATCATGACCGCAGATCCACGGCTTGTTGGTGGAGATAAGGGGAGCGTTTGCTCCCCTTATCTCCTCACTCCTTTCCCTCTAGGTTTTTCCTATAAAAGGCAGGGTTTTGTACTGAAAAAGGGAGCGAAGACTAGGATTAAAATTCTTATTCATTTTTAGGGTTTAGGTTCTTTGTTAGATAGTGCAGAGAAGTTATATCTCTATTTTCTAAATTGTAGTTCAGCCCAAATACCAGTGAGAGAGAGGAATAGAGTGATTGTAATATGAAGATTGAAGTGACATCAATAAAGGTTCAAAGCTTTTCTTCTTCTTCTCCATTTCACGGGTATGTCTTATTTTGTTTCCATATCTTTTTTTACATTATTCATAAGTATCTAAACTTGTTTTCTAGGCTCACTAATTAATCTCTTCTACCTCCTTTCTCTTGATTGATTTTTATGAAAGCAACTCTTTTGAATCAGAAAAAATACCTGAGTTAAACTTCGTTCATGAAAGCACATGAGGATGTCTTTATTTTAAACTTTGACTTTTAAAGCAAAAATCTTTTTAAATTGTTTTTATTTCATACTTTCTTCTTCGCGCTTGATGGTTTAACATTCTCTTTTTAATGATGTGTTAAGAAAGGCCTTAAGATTTAAACCAAAATCATCTTATTTGTTTTACTTGGACATTAAAGAAACTAAAGATTTTTTTCTATAATAAAAGTGATGCACCAAAATGTTCTTGAGATAAGTAAGTAGTTGAGTAGAAAATTAGTGAGCCCAGATCTTTTCCTATATTAAAAACAACCAAACAATCTTCATTTTTAAAGATTACCTTTCCAAAGCCTTCTCTAAGTTTTAAGTTTTCTTTAAATCACTTCCCTTCTCTTCATTCTCTTTTCAACTAAAAAACAAACACCATTCTTTGCTTTCTAAACAAAAATAATGAAAAGCTTTCATCGCATTCCTCCTCGTGGACACGACCCGTTAGCCCAAACCTAGATGGTAATTCTCATTGCTTTCATTTTACAATCAATAAACCTAACAATAGCTTTTAGGATTAACAACCATAACTAAAAAAGTTAAGACTTAAGAGTTATGCAGTCAAATAGGAATATCCATCATGCTTAATGCATCTTCTGACTAACAATCTACTAGTTCGAGAGATTGTGGATTCTAAATTTAGAAAATATAATTAGTATTATTGGAGAGAATGTATTGATTAGGATAGTATTTCTGATTGTTAGCATGAATAGAAAGAATTAAGCACAAGCATGATATTTTATCTTATTACAATTACCGAAATCATTACCCTAGTTCTTTTGATAATTAAAACAAACCTTTTTAGTAATAGTTTAGTCATAACATCTTCCAACTAAATTGATTATTCAAATAGAATTAGGAAGATTAAGTTGGTACTTGAAACAACAATCCTCATGGGACGATACTTTATTCACTCTATATTATTTGTTAACGATAGGTACATTTGCCATACGAATTTGAACATCAAGTATTTGGCCCCGTTGCCGGGGATTGTATAATTTTCAATATCAACAATATCGATTACTATTCTGCTTTGAATTCTGTCAGCAGATCTAATATAAAAATCTTTTTCTCTATAGGTTACAGAAAGTTCAACCTCAATAGAGCATAGAGTTCGGCCAGGTAGCCGAAATTTTGGCCAAGTAGCCGAACTTCTGTCTGAATGGAGTTGAGTTTTCTCTAGACTTACTGTTACTAGTAGATGAGACGTTTTAGAAGTGCAGAACTTATAGAACCTGATCCAGATATGGACAAAACTTTCAGACGCTTGCTCAAGGAGAGACGAGCTGGAGAAAAAGCAATGGCAGTGGAAAACGAGAGAAAAGCTTTGAGGGATTACGCTATTCCTTCTCTTACTGAGCCAATTCATGCATTACTGCACTAACAATTCAAGCAAACAACTTCGAACTGAAGCTGGGTTAATTCAGATGGTGCAATACACATGTCAATTTGAGGATTCCCACATGATAACCCAATTTGCACATCTCTAGTTTTCTAGAGATATGTGACACGCAAAGTATTAACGGTGTGTTAATTAGTCTCTAAAATTGCATATTAATACCACATCTCACATTTGTTTGATATTAAATTCTGTTAATAATACTTCTCTTGCATGTTTCTTGGTCCATGGCATGAAATAAAGGAGAAGACCCTAAATCACCATTTAATTAGTGATTAAAAGCCTATAAAGATAGCTATTGACTTTGGAGGGTGAATCTGTCAACACCCGGGCGCCCATATCCAGAAACCAGAATGTATAGCAAATCGGGGGGCGAAGTGACAGCACGTGGCAGGCGGCGCGGCGCGTACGGTCATACTATGCCCGCAGAAATGCGGCCATAGCTGCGTTTTCGGGGCTCTTGTGTGGAGCCGCGCGCCAAGATTTGACGCGCGGCTTCGTACAGTCCTCTGGTACCCCTTTCACCTATAAATACCTTGAGATTTCCAGAGCAGAGGAGGAGAAAAGTTTTGAGGAGTTTTCTTTAGTTGTAGTATAGTTTTAGAGTAGTTTCTTCTTCTTAGGGTAGTTTAGACTAGTTCTTCTTCTTCCTCCTCCTTTGTATTTTTATTTCTTTTAGATCTTGTAATAGGAGAGAGAGTGGTACATGATTGGAAAGCAAGAGTGCTTGTAATAGAAGGTGACAATCTATAAAAGTTTCTCTCTTTACCTCTCTTTGTTTTCTTCTCTCAAACTCCTTTTACATTTTTAGCTAATTTTCTCTCATGACAACTAACTACTAACCACTAACTTATTAGTTCTTACTTGATAATCCACACGAATCTAATAGCCTCTACTTGGCCTTGCTCTTGCAAGAGCCATTAATGGCTCATGATGATGGATTCTAACACTCTAACATCTTAACTCTCTAACAAGCTACATTACTTTATTCTATACTTACTCTTGTTTAGTCTTGATGGTTTAAGTGTAGGTTGCACATGTTTGTTGAGTGTGAATGTTATAAGTTGACATATGGGTCATGCTTTGAAACACTCTTGAACCAAGGACTAGTGATGGGCAAGGATACATGTGAGGCAACTATCACTAAGAGGTTAGCATGGTTAGTGGAGCCATTAGTAGCTAGTAGCCATGGGTTTTCTTTCTTTTTTTTTACTTTGTTTTAGAAATATCAAAATCAAAATATCTTTTTTATGTTTCTCACTTCTTCGTATTTCACCGTACTTTTCTCTTTTCATTCTTTGTTTTCTTTTCTTTTAATTCTTTAAAATGTTGAAAAACTTTAAACACACACGTGAGCATTCCGGTAAAGCTTCTATCGCTTCCTGTCCTTGTGGATTCGACTCGTTTAGCCTCTATGCTATAACGAAGTATCGAGGAAGCCAAAGCATGCACTTTTAACTATTGATTTCAAAATGTACACTTTTCGTGCATGTTTTTCCCTCGATCAAATTTTGGCCCGTTGCCGGGGATGAGAACGGTTTGATTTCACGTTTTTGTTAACTTTTATTCTTCTTTTTTGGTGTGCAGGTAAAGATTTAGCATTGCAGAAGTCCAGACTTGTTTTCATGTGGTTGGGTAAATTCTTGTATATTCTTATATTCTATATTCTTATATTCTACTGCTAGTTTTTATTTATATTACCTGTGCACTGTAATAATTTTAAGAACTAAAATACGGTAATTGGATGTTTTAAAATAGTTTAGACTTTTGCATCTAGGCACGTATCGATTTCAATTCTAATATAATGTATTTTGTTCTTATATTGTTGTGATCTTGACGGAGGTGTACATATTGCATTGCATATAGTTAGGACAAACACGTGGGTGATTTACTATCTTTGTGTGTTAATTCTTATCTATATTGTACACTTGCATGAATTGAACTTAAGGGCAAAACCCAATACAACATAAGATGGGGAAGTCATTACCCTCTCTTAGCCCAAAAATCACCTCCCCACTTACACAACCCAAGCCTTAATAAAACTTGCTAGACGTTGGCCCCTAGGGACATCTCAGACTCATTTAGGAGATTGACCTAAAGGGGAAATTATTAGAAGTTGACTCTTGTCAAATCGGTGTTTAAGGCTGAGAAATGAGAGGCGAAACCTCGAAGAACAGTGGTTGGCATAATTAGCGCCGTTGCTTCGGCACGGATACCTCCCACTGATCTGCCCCTACCTGGCCGATTAACTAGTGATCAGATTTCGACGAATACCCCCTTGAAATGTCTAAACAGTTAGGAGTTGTCTAGGTCTAAGTCAAGCCTAGCATAGACTTGTTTTCTTTTTCTTTTTTTTATTTGTTTGTTTGTTGTTCTTTTTTTGTAAATTGTGAAATGGATTTTAACAACAATAATTTTTTTAATCCTAATATGAATCCATATTTTACCCGACTCATTTGACTCAGATAACTCCGACCGGGCTATGTACAACATGAGCCAACTATATAGGTCAGATTGGGATTATTCGACTCAATATGACATATCCCCATTCCCAATCTTATGATCATAATTTTCAAAATAATTTCAAGTCTTCATAGAGTCAATGGGGATTCACCTCCCCCAAGTCAAATTTTCAACACCCTTGTCCACAATTTTTACAATATTTATTCCCCGATTTGGATTCATATCCTCCTTTTCCTTGTCCCACCAACCAAAGAAAATCTAATTGGAATGGAGTATGGAAGCCATGCTTGAGTCCCAGCAACAATTCAAAATTGCTCAATTCACATCCCCAATCAAACTCCATATACTTCTTTCTAGAACATCAAATTGAAGAAAAATCTGAGCTAGAAATGTGTTGGAAGTCTGTTGTGAAACGGCGCAACAAATTCAAAATATGTTGGAATCATCATCTCAACCAAATTTTCATGATTCCTGCTCATCTTTTCTAGTCACGCCAATTCAAAATGAACAACCATCAGTCCTGGACTTGAGTATGGAGATCTTGTGTGAGTCTTAGCAACAACTCTCAATATCTGATTGACTCACAATCTCACCACAATTTTCAAAATCAACTTCCATACTCACCTTTTCAAGAAGAATCAATTGCAAAGAGTATAGAAGATATGATTCAGACTCAAAATTCTGTTATCCAGCCTATCAGTAGGTTAGACTCTATAATGAGCGAATTGATCAATGAGAGCGAGAAAAGTCTTTCTTGTCAACCTTTGACCAATTCTTATAATCCCAAACTCTATCGATTGGTACCCAAGAATCATGTTATTTAGAAACCAAGATTCAATTTTAGAACACACATTTGAACTTGACCAAACTCCAAGTTATGAAATCGCCTTGACATTCTGGCAAGTTTTCCCTTTCC
>JAVJIF010011713.1:0-147186 GCA_038442645.1 Agave tequilana | reverse complement strand
GAGTTCTAGTGTGAACTAGCTTGTAGGTGTTGCGGCACCGAGTGACCAGTGGGATCGTTTTTAGTGAAAATTCTTCATAGTGTTGAAGGCGGGGACGTAGAGCAAGTGTGCTCGAATCTCGAAACAAATCTCCCGTGTTTATGATTGCTCTCTTAATCTCTCACTTGTCTTTATATCTTACTTATACTTATTGTTCATATCTTTACTTGCTTGATATATTTGTACTTATATTGTTATATGCTTGGGGATTATTTGCTCACACTTGTATTCAACCAAGAGAGCCAAAGCGGCACCTCAACTCTTATCTAGAGGAACCTTGAGGAGATAGTCCAGAGCCCTTCACGGGGAATTCAGCTACACTCTTGGGTTATACTTGGTGTGTTGTGCTTAAGAATTTGTAGTTTGTATAAATAGTTTTAATTCCGCATTAATTCACCATTAGATTAGCTAGTCACCTATTCACCCCCTCTAGGTGATTTCAAGGCAGTCACACGTGTACATGATCAAGTGATGTGGTTCAGGCATACAGGTACGACAATGACAACTAACATAAAAAAAATTAAAGTAACAATAGTAAATCTGAAATCAAGTAAATACATGTATATCTATAAATTTGAATCGGAAAACATGAAAAGAAAACGGTGTTGAGAGCTTAAGTACAAATAAACATGCGACAAATACAAGTATGGACAAAACTAGTTGTACAAGCTCAGATTATGGATTCACGAGATTGATACGTCAAGGAGATAATCCAAATAAGGAAATCCTCATCTATATACCACATATCCGATGTCACCATCATTTGAGTTCATACAACTTGAGTTGGCCTCAGAGTAACAAAACTAGAGTGTGTCTAGAGTAATCATTGTGTCACAGAAATCATATGTCATAAGGTAGGGTGTCAACTAAGGGCATAACACCTGATTAAATAGTTCATCACTATAACTGGAGAATATAAAGGTTTGTATTTAAGTTATTCAATAATAATAATCAGTATCGTTTGATATTTCAATCACCTCCCTATCAGTGTCTCCCATCACTGATAGTCCATACTAGAGTTCGCACTCTAGTAGAACTCACTCGGGTCTGATAAGTGAGTACCAGGACCCGAACAAAGGAGAAACCAAATATCACGCGTTCCTAATATTATTATTGTTTGGTTGTTACATTCTTATGTTATTCATCCGATCCATATACTTAGGTATGTGTTATCGATACACATACATCCACTTATGAATAAGACAAGTTATTACTTGGAAACTAATAAATCTGATGGCTCATATTTATAATGGGTCCCGTCTCTGCCCGGGACTACAGCTCAGGAGTTCAGGTTACTACTTCGGGGACTTATCAATACGTGCCCCACACGACACTTAAGAGATCAGGCCTGCTTCCGGGGACTTATCATTACGCGCCCCACACGACACGTTAGAGATATCCACCATTATAAATATGACATCATACCGATATCCATTAGTTTCCCCAACCCTAGTGTTAGTTGAGTACTTTATTATATATATTGTCAAGTGATATGTCCACAGTGAATACACAGTAATCCAACATCAATGATTAGTCAATTACGGGGATCAACATGAGTATGGCATCAGGAGAATAATATCAGGAGTCGCCTGTTACAGGGGTTCAGGAGTATATGAGTTCAAGAGTACCAGAGGTCTGGTAACAGTATAATAATCATGCCAAGTCCCCATAAAAGTGATAATCATGAATATATAATGTAATACAGGTGTCCGGTGTAATAGTATCCAATCAGGTGTCACAACATCAGGTCAAGTGTATCGTACCAAGTGATAACATATCAATCGTCATGTGTCAGATATCAGGTGTCAAATGATAACATGTCAAGTACCGATGTCAGGTATCAAGTGTTTAGTGATAACATGTCAAGTACTGGTATCAGATATCAAGTGTCAGGGATCAGGTGTCAAGTATAACATACCAGTACCAGGTGAGTTGAATACAGAGTTACAGCATCATATGTCAGGTAGTCATCCGATCATATAACATGGTACAGGAGAACAGTATAGTTAAACATTTCAAACTCTCACAATCATATCTATAACAATAATAAATTAATCTATTAATTAGCTATGTGAAGCCGAGTAAAGCGGGAGCGTATATATGCATATCCAATGCAAGTATAATACCAGTTCAATGGATTATAATAACAGCCAATAGGTATTCATATAACATGTTAATTTTAGAAAATCATTAGCATATCATATATCAACTCACATAACGATGTATCATGTATTAAAACTAGAGTAGCAATTGTTAGGCATGTAACGAAAGTAACAAAATATTCACATATCAATATATCATGCAATAAACGCTAGAGTAGCAGTTACTAAATATGAATTGATGATAATAAAGTACTCGCTTAAATTTATATCAAGCCCTAGAATAGAGTTAGTAAGGCATGAAGTAACACAAAGAAAGTACTCACCTAAATCATCGGAAAACGACGTAAATTCCGAAACACCAGAAACACGTGCACGTCACCAATTCATATCAAAATATATAAATATAATTCTTAAAATATATAATTATTAATAATTTTTAGAGAGAGTTAGAGAGGGAAAGAGAGGAGAGAGAAAAAAATGAAAAAGGGAGAGAGAGATGGAGAGTTTGAGAGAGTTATAGGAAAGGGGGAGAGAGAGAAAGAGAAACAACTAGAGAGAGTTGTAGGGAAGAGAGGGGGAGCTATGCTTGTAAATGAAGGGGGTAATTAGGGAATGAAGAAGAGGGTAAATAAGGGAAATAAGAAATATGGGTAAAAGGGAAAAGAAGGAAAAGAAAGAAAGAAAGAAATAAGAAGAAAAGAAGAGAAGGGGGAGGTGGGTGGATGGCCGGTGGCTCTGGCAGCCGCTGGCGGCCTAGGCGGCGGCGCCGCCGGAGGGGGGTGGCGCAGCCTAGGCTTGAGGGAGGAAGGGGGTGGAGTTGGATGGTTTTGGTGTTGTGGTGTTTGTTGTTGATGTTGTAGATGGTGGTGGTTGGTGGTGATTGTGGATGTGGTGGTGTTGGTTAAAGATGGTGGTATTGAGGAGTTGGAGGAGGAGAAGGAGATAGTGTTTGGGTGGTGAGAGTGGAGGAATTGGTGAAATTGAAGGTGAGTTGAAGAAGAAGGAAGAAATGGTGATGATAAGTTTTGAGAGAAATTGGAGAAAAAGGAGGGGTGATTGAAGAGAAGGGAAGTGGAAAGGAGGAGAGGGGGTCTTGGCAAATGGGTGGCGCCGGCTAGGGGAGGTGGCGGTGCTGGTAGAGGCGACGATCAAGGGGAGGAAGGAGGAGTTGGTGGGAGAGGGAAGGAGATGGAGAGAAGAGAAGAAAAGAAGAAAAAAAGGAAAAATAAAGAGAAGGAGAGGAAGAGGGGGAGTATGGGAGGAGGAGTGGGCGGAATGGGCTGCTGGTTGCTGCTACAGTTGGCAGGATATGGGGGAGGACGGGGAGTAGGTGGAGAAGAAAGAAAGGGAAAAGAAAAAGAAAAAGAAGAGAATAAAATAATATTATTTAATGCGGGTAAAAATTGACTGTTTCAGAAACGCTTCGAAAAATTCTCAAAAATAGAAAATATTATTTTAAGATACCTGATGAAATCAGATTCGAGAAATTTAATCTGATTTTCAAATTAAAAATTCTGCAATCTTCCGGCGATACTGGCGACATCAAAATCGGTCAAATTTTGATAAATTCAGAAAAATCTCAAAAAAATGTATTTAGATAGAAAATAAGACTCTAAGAAGTAATGTAAAAGTTGTTTCTAAAAATTTAACTCTATTTGGAAACTAAAATTTTGGGAATCGATTAGCGATACCAATCGACACAAGTTTTGAAGATTTTGCATAATAATTCTAAAAAATTTTAAAAAATCATGAAAAATTTAAAATATTGAAAAACAGTATTTGAAACTGAAACCGGTCAAATCTGATTACCGGAAAGACCAAATCAAGTAATACACTAGGATCGGGTGCCTGGTTCAGACTAGCGCTGACTCCGAGTCCACGAATCCGGATCTAATACAAAACATTCACACAAATAATTATAAAACAAAAATAAATACAAAACTAAATAAAAAAAATATGATCAAAAAATTAAAATACGTACCTAAGTACGTATTCTAGGAACGGGGTGTTACAAATTGAACACATTAATATAAATACACATACACTTATAAATTCACATGTTGGCCCAAAGGCCCATCACTCTAGTTTTGATGATGATCAACTCATGTAGTTATAGTACTAATGATCTTGTGTTTAATTAGTGACAGATTCATGATCAAGATCTTAGTAGGTGTGTAGCTTCAACAAAGGATTTAAAGTCAAGTTTTGGAGTTAGCACGGTTTGATTCAAGAGCTTGTGCATCAAGACCACATCAAGTACTCAAGATGAGTCTAGCTCTATGGATCGTGTTTGGACCAAGTCAAGAAGATGAGAAGACTTCAAGTGAAGACTTCAAGAAGATGAAGACTTGTGTCTAGGTTTGTTTAAGATTTTATTTTTAGATAAAATGTAAAGGATAGAATAGTTGGTGGATTGCTCAAGTATATCATATACACACACACTCTTGATTTAGTTTGTTTTTATAAAAGAGTTTTCTTTTAGAAAAATATCGGTTTTATTTTTGTTATTCTAGTTTACATGTTTTAAACAAAACCATGTTTAGTGCTTAATGTCAAAAACATAGATATTTCACCATGTTTGTGTAGTGGATCATATCCATACACACTATGCTTTAAATGAGTTTAGAATATCTTGTTTTTGTATTTTGGAGAAATTTGGAAAACAAGTTTTGGAAAAATCAATTTTGGAAAAATACTGTTTTCGTTTTTAGCCAAAATTTCTAAGTTACAAAAATAGTCCAAATTATTTGTAACATGCCTTGATTTTGTGCAAGTATGTTTGTTTATCAAAGTATATTGGTAAAATATTTTTGTAGATTTTTTTAGTGATTTTATGGGATTTTATATGAGCCAAAAAGACCAACATTTTAAATCCCTGAATTCTGTTTCCAGGCTTCAGCCGGTCAACCGACCGGTCGACCGACCGGTCGACCGAGTTCTGAAGTCGGTCATCCGTGCGGTCGACCGACGTGCACAGACGTGCACGCCTCTGTGCACTGGAGGGCCGGTCGACCGAGCCGGTCGACCGCCAGAGAGCTTCTGCTCTCTGGAAAACCCCGGTCGACCGAGCGGTCGACCGACAGAGAATCTGTTCTCTATTCCAGAGACTCGGTCGATTGGGCCTCTCGACCGAAGCCCCAACGGTCGGATTTCTGACCGTTGGCGGTCGACCGGCCAGTCGACCGACAGCTCTGTCAGACCCCAACGGCTAGTTTTTCTAGCTCTATAAAGAGGGGCATTGGGGGCTGTTTTCTATAAGATTTTGGAGAGTTTTTAGGCCAATTTTTCCTACCCTTACAGGAGGTTTTTCTCCACAAAATTGAGAGCAAATATTTCCAATCAAAAGGAAAGTTGTATCAAGAGTGTAAAAGTGATTTCTTTGAGTTTTCCTCCACCATTTCCATCCTAGTTTTCTCACACAAACACTTGAGCTATCCATTGCTATATCTACCCATAGGGATTTGTTGTGAGAGGATTTTAGGTGATCAAGAGTTGTGATCACCAAAGTTCATCTTTGTTCTTTGAGAAGGCGGACGAGTGCGTTCGCGGTTGTTTCGAGTTCGTGTGTGGACTCGGTGTTTGAGGTGCGGCCTCGGCGAGCTTGTGGTCTTGCGGTGTGTACGGACTAGGGAGTCCGAGAGAGTGTAGGTGTTGCGGCACCGAGTGATCCGGGGGATCGATTATAGTGGAAATCCTTCGTGTGTCGAAGGCGGGGATGTAGAGCAAAGGTGCTCGAACTCGAAACAAATCCCTTGTGTTTGCGATTGCTCTTTCTCTCTCTTCCTTACTTGTTTATATCTTGCATGTTATTGTGCTTATCTTTCCATGCTTGATATTCATATTGTGCTTAATTGATATATGCTTGGGGATTGTTTGCTAACACTTGTATTCAACCAAGAGAGCTAACGCGGCACCTCAACCCTTATCTAGGGGAATCTCGAGGAGTTAGTCCAGAGCTCTTCACGGGGAATTCGGCTACACTCTTGTGTTATACGTGGTGTTTAGTTTAAGAATTTTACTTTAGGTCATAATAGTTTTTAATTCCGCATTATTTGGCATTTAGTGACCATTAGATTAGCCATCACCTATTCACCCCCCCTAAGTGATTCTGATTTGGGTCTTACAACCTAGAGTTAACGATCCTCATTTTTAGGCTAATCACTATCTTTGTACACACACCATGGACTTCATGTCACCACCCTTGTTTGACATTCTTAACATCCAAATTTGGAAGGTTAAGATGTCTTTGTACCTCAAAGCCTTAGGGATTCATGTTTATCTTGCTACAATTAAAGATTCATATGTTAATGATAGTAAGAATATTGAGGCTAATACAAAAGCCCTAAATGCTTTAAAGTCTACCCTAAATGATGATTATTTATCTAGGGTTGCTAATATTGAATCGGCTTTTGTAGTTTGGAACATCATCACCTCCCTTGGCGAAAAAAATCTATATTATGCGGGGAGCGATTCGGATGTTGGAAGCGACGCCTCCAACATGTGCTATATGGTCCAAGGGGATAACCCCCTTGAGGTAACTACCGAATCCGAGGTAGATGAAGATAATGACATGTCATATGATGAGCTCACTTTATTTTGTCAACAATTACTTGAAAAAATATGACATGATTAAGAAAGAAAATAAACATTTGAAAAAGAATTTTGATTGCATGCTAAAGGAAAAAGATTCATTAGAAAATAAGATTGCATGTTTTGAAAAAGAAAATGAGAATTTGAAAAATGAGAATGTTTCCTTGCTTTCCAAATTAAATACTCTTTGTGAAGGAAACACTAGTTTGAAAAATAAAATTGTTTTGGTGGAAAAACAAAAGGAAATTGCTCTTCAAGAAAACACTACTTTGAAAAGAAAAATTTTTGAAAAAGAAAAAGAAAGTTTTTCTAAAAGAAGAAGAAAAATGATTCACAATCTCACCATGCTTTACATGCCACCATCGATAAAAATGAGATTAACAATTTGAAAAATAAAATAAATTGTTTGAGCTCAACTTTGAGCACATGTGCATTTAATCATTCTAGATTGGAGTCCTTATTTTCAAAAAAACAAACTTCACATATTCATGCACATCATCATGCATATGCTTATGTTGCACGTCATGCTCACACTCACACTCATATGCATACTAAGGTGTACAAATGTACACATTGTGGCCGCAAAGGCCATTTAGCAAAATTTTGTTATGATAAGATAAATATTTTCAATTTTGCTAATAATAAAAATTTTTGGGTTCCTTACAAAGCTAACCCCCAAGGACCCAAA
Source organism: Agave tequilana (assembly GCA_038442645.1). Taxonomy (NCBI): domain Eukaryota; kingdom Viridiplantae; phylum Streptophyta; class Magnoliopsida; order Asparagales; family Asparagaceae; genus Agave; species Agave tequilana. The sequence goes on along the minus strand of JAVJIF010011713.1, from coordinate 139,767 downwards.
AGAAAATGGGTACCAAAACCCTCACCTTTTGTTTTTGATGTAGGTGAGGGCTCTCACAAGACGTGAGAGATTTGGTGCCTTGGTGGTGGTTGCATATGGACTAGAAGGACATACATTTGATGCACCGCTATCAAGGAGGTTTGGTGGGACAACCACCATGTTTGGAGTTTTGGAACATAGTTCCTTAGTTGGTAACTATTTCTAAACTCTTATTTTATTTACATGCTTATTCATTTGTAATATCATATAGCATGTTCATGTTTTATTTGTTTTGTGCTTCATGTGGTAATTACTTGTTTAAATGTAATTTTTATCAAAACTTGGATATATACATGTACAAGTAGTGAGCAACATTTGATTCATATACGTTTGCACTTCATTATTCATTTGTACTCACTATATGCACATGTATAGCCTAGTTTTGATGACTCTCTCATTTATACATGTTTTGCCAATTTTCATGTTTTACTTCATGTAAATGCAATTTTTATTCAAATCTAATAAATATACATGTATACCCGTGAGTCTCTTGCATTCATGCAAATACCTCTAATGGACTCTTTTATGTTTGGGATATGTATGCATATTGTTAGTTTTGGATAAATCATACATATACCTAGAAATTTGTTTTAAAATGAAAAATGAATTTTCATGATTTGTTTGATAAAAATGATATTTATGTTTTGAGCTTTATTGATTATCTTCATGGAAAATGCTAAACACATGATTCTTGTACACTCACACTTTATTTGTTTATTCATGACTTTGTTTCATGATTCTTTTTGAGTTTTATCGTCTTTGAGTGTCAACTCTTGTGTATTTGGTATGATTCATGAAAAACATATGATTTGATTTCATGTTTTGAAGGATCTTTAACTAGTTTTTCAAAAATTATTTTTAACTAGTTATTATTCTTCAATTGGGTAGTGGTTTTCACTATAAAATGTTTTCAAACCCTATTTTCGAAAACCCCTTCCTACACCATTTAATAGGCGGTCGGCTGGGCGAGTATGCCTTGTAAGCTTTATTGGAAAATCCTTTACCTTGTGCATATAAAGGGTGGTAGGTTATGAGTTATATACTTGATTTACATTGTTATTTTCAATTGGTATCATTGGATCTCTTCAATTGGTATCTAAATTGATAATTTTGTATATACTCATATTTTGTTTTCTATATATGTATGCTTCATTATTTTCATAATATCAATTGCTATTGGTATTCTCTTTTCATACATATATATGATTTTCATGTGCTTACTTTACACTTGGTTTACATATTTAAAGCACATAGTAAGTTTATGCTAAGCTTAAGTTAAAACTTTATTTTCAATTGGAATCTCAATTGACATTTTTGATAAAGCTTATGCATTGTTTTTCAATTGATATCAATATGCTTCTATTTCAAATTTGTTGTAAATTTACAATTGGTATCAATATGTATTACCTATTTGAAAGATTCAAAATTTGTAATGTTTATTTTACAATTGGCATCAACATGATTTTTTTTACAATTGGTATCTTAAAAATTTTGTTTACAAGATATCTCAAAATTTGTTTTATTGAGAAAAATTCAAAATTTTGTTTGAACAATTAATAATCAAAACATTTTTGATTTGTATTGCCTATATGCAAGGAGAGCTTAACATCTCTTCTACATATATATTCATGTTGAGTGTATCTTGTATTGAGGAGCTTGACAACTCTTCTTTATGTGATACACGTGTGTAGGGGGAGCTTCACATCTCCTCTTATGCATTACAGATTATGTGTTATGTGAATTAGGGCTTGTCATCCCTTCTTTATGTAATGCATATATGTAGGGAAGCTAACTTAGCGTCTTCCTCTTCATGAATGTATATCGCATATAACCTTTTATTGATTTATTTGATTTAACCCTTTATTGATTCTATGTTTCGAACAAAAAGGGGGAGAAAAATTTATTGATTTTGTTTTTACTTTAACCCCTTTGTTGATGATTGACAAAAAGGGGGAGAAGTATTTGGTGTATATATGCATGTTATTCCTTTCTTTATTCATAAAGGGGGAGTAGTATTTATGTTTATGCATATATGTTTTGTTTTGCAAATAGGAGAAAAAGAATTTGATGTGTTTTATACTTGTTAGCATGTTTTATCTCCATACATTTGCATACATGTTTATGAGCGTTATTGCATATCTATTTGTTTATGTGTTATGCATGAGTTAAGGGGGAGCTTCTTTGAAGCTTTACTTTAATCCATGCATATATAACTTCATGAGTTTTGTCATCATCAAAAAGGGGGAGATTGTTGGCCCAAAGACCCATCACTCTAGTTTTGATGATGATCAACTCATGTAGTTATAGTACTAATGATCTTGTGTTTAATTAGTGACAAATTCATGATCAAGATCTTAGTAGGTGTGTAACTTCAACAAAAGATTTAAAGTCAAGTTTTGGAGCTAGCACGGTTTGATTCAAGAGCTTATGCATCAAGACCACATCAAGTACTCAAGAGGAGTCTAGTTCTATGGATTGTGTTTGGACCAAGTCAAGAAGATGAGAAGACTTCAAGTGAAGACTTCAAGAAAATGAAGACTTGTGTCTAGGTTTGTTTAAGATTTTATTTTTAGATAAAATGTAAAGAATAGAATAGTTGGTGGATTGCTCAAGTATATCATACACACACACACACACTCTTGATTTAGTTTGTTTTTATAAAAGAGTTTTCTTTTAGAAAAATATCAGTTTGTTTTTGGTATTCTAGTTTACATGTTTTAACCAAAACCATGTTTAGTGCTTAATGTCAAAAATACAGATATTTCACCATGTTTGTGTAGTGGATCATATCCATACACACTATACTTTAAATGAGTTTAGAATATCTTGTTTTTGTATTTTGGAGAAATTTGGAAAACAAGTTTTGGAAAAATCAATTTTGGAAAAATACTGTTTTCGTTTTTAGCCAAAATTTCTAAGTTACAAAAATAGTCCAAATTATTTGTAACATGCCTTGATTTTGTGCAAGCATGTTTGTTTATCAAAGTATATTAGTAAAATTATTTTTGTAGATTTTTAGTGATTTTATGGGATTTTATTTGAGCCAAAAAGACCAACATTTTAAATCCCTGAATTCTGTTTCCAAGCTTCAGCCGGTCGACCGACCGGTTGACCGAGTTCTGAAGTCGGTCGTCCGTGCGGTCGACCGACGTGCACATACGTGCACGCCTCTGTGCACTGGAGGGCCGGTCGACCGAGCCGGTCGACCGCCAGATAGCTTCTGCTCTCTGGAAAACCCCGGTCGACTGAGCGGTCGACCGACAGAGAATCTGTTCTCTGTTCCAGAGGCTCGATCGACCGGGCCGGTCGACCAAAGCCCCAACGGTCGGATTTCTGACCGTTGGCGGTCGACCGGCCGGTCGACCGACAGCTCTGTCAGACCCCAACGGCTAGTTTTTTCTAGCTCTATAAAAAGGGGCATTTGGGGGCTGTTTTCTTTAAGATTTTTGGAGAGTTTTTGGGCCAGTTTTTCCTACCCTTACAAGAGGTTTTTCTCCACAAAATTGAGAGCAAATATTTCCAATCAAAAGGAAAGTTTTATCAAGAGTGTAAAAGTGATTTCTTTGAGTTTTCCTCCACCATTTCCATCCTAGTTTTCTCACACAAACACTTGAGCTATCCATTACTATGTCTACCCATAGGGATTTGTTGTGAGAGGATTTTAGGTGATCAAGAGTTGTGATCACCAAAGTTCATCTTTGTTCTTTGAGGAGGCGGACGAGTGCGTTCGCGGTTGTTTCGAGTTCGTGTGTGGACTCGGTGTTTGAGGTGCGGCCTCGGCGAGCTTGTGGGCTTGCGGTGTGTACGGACTAGGGAGTCCGAGAGAGTGTAGGTGTTGCGGCACCGAGTGATCCGGGGGATCGATTATAGTGGAAATCCTTCGTGTGTCGAAGGCGGGGATGTAGAGCAAGGGTGCTCGAACCTCGAAACAAATCCCTTGTGTTTGCGATTGCTCTTTCTCTCTCTTCCTTACTTGTTTATATCTTGCATGCTATTGTGCTTATCTTTCCATGCTTGATATTCATATTGTGCTTAATTGATATATGCTTGGGGATTGTTTGCTAACACTTGTATTCAACCAAGAGAGCCAACGCGGCACCTCAACCCTTATCTAGGGGAATCTAGAGGAGTTAGTCCAGAGCTCTTCACGGGGAATTCGGTTACACTCTTGTGTTATACGTGGTGTTTAGTTTAAGAATTTTAGTTTAGGTCATAATAGTTTTTAATTCCGCATTATTTGGCATTTAGTGACCATTAGATTAGCCATCACCTATTCACCCCCCTCTAGGTGATTCTACAATTCAAATCCATGCAGAGAGGGAGGAAGCACTCACGCAGGGTGCAAGCCCCCGCCATGGGGTGGCTCCGGCGTGCCGACGGAGGCCGACGGAGAGGAGGAGAGATCCGGTGACGGCGGTGGAGATCTCGGAGATAGAGAGAAGCTTGCTGGCAACGTCGCGGAGCTCACGGGGGCTGAATCTATGGCTGCCATGGGTGTTGCGTGAGCATGGAAGGGCTTGGATGGGAGTTGTCAGCTGCTGTGGGAGATGTAGGCCGAGGGGGGTTGGGCGCTGGTGTGTATGTGGAGGAGCAGAGCGGTGGTGTAGGGCGTGCTGTGCAACCGGCCAAGGGGGCTGTGCACAAGCCTAGGATGTTGGGGGCGTCGGGTGTCTACAGTAGGGATAGGGAAGACCTGGATGAGTTGCTCTCGGCTGATGGCGGCAGCGAGGGCGGAGGTTAGCATGGATTGGAAAGAGAAACACGGCTGTGCTGCAAAGAGTGCGCACATAGGGAGGAGCCTATTGACTGTGATGTGCTCCTCGGCTAGGGGTGTGCTCGGAGAAGGTTGGGGTTAGCGGCAGCGAGGCGGCGCACGCAGGGGAAAAGGAAGAGGAAGGAAGTAGATTAGAGATTAGGTTTAGGTTAGGGTTATAAATTAGGCTGATTTATATAGGCTAATAATAATGGGTTGTGGGTTTATCTAATGGGTAATGAGTATGGGCTAGGAAAAAAGAAGGATACAAATAACAATAACAATAATAAATAATAATAATCAAAATGAGATAGTAGTTGTAATAATAATAATAATAATTTACAATACAAAAATAATACTAGTAGTAATTAACAATAACAACAATGAAATTAACAATAATAGTACATTAAAAATAATAATTAACAATAGCCATAATAATAATAATAGCAATAATAATTTTATAATAATAACGATAACGCTAATAGTTTTAAAAATAAATATTAATCATAATGGAATAATAATAATAATGAAAATAACTATTACTAATAATAACAACTAATAGAAATAAAAGTAATAATAATTAGTAAAAGAAATGTTAATGAAAATAATGATAAATATAAAGCCAAATTACCATTTACTATCTCAAATTAATTTGTATATTTAATAATATTAATAACTATAAATCAAATTAATAAAATAATTAGTAAATCAAAAAAATATTTTAGAAAAATAAAAATACAGTATTTTAAATTAGGGATATTACAATATGAAAGAAGGTTATGTTACTCAAAGTACCGAAATATTCCACAGGCTCAGTATAACTAAATCTGGGTAAATTGTAAAAATTGACTAACCGGAATATTCCACAAGCTCAGTATAACTAAATCTGAGTAAATTGCAAAAAAATTTTTTGTATTTTACAAAAAACCGTTTTGTGTTATTGAAAATGAAAAGAGTTCTACCATCGTGTTCTTTTTTGTTTTTTTTAGACATATACCGCAGTAGGAATTTGAATTTGAGTTCTATGACTGACTTCACCCTTTTACCATTAATCTAACTCACTAGCACCTGATATTAATTTACTAAAAAATTACTCTTATACTATCGTAAGATTTGACAAAAAAATTCTTCTGTTTTTTGAGATTCAACATTACATAGATTTTTTTTTTTTTTACTATATTAAGATTTCATAAAAAATCTCCGACCTATCTTAAATTTGACATAGGCTAGCAAACTTATGATATTATGATAGAGTTTTCTAATCAACTCGACAAATCATAGAGGTTTTCATATTAATAGAAAAATGAGAGCTTTTTTGCAAAAAACTACTAGTACCAAAGGGTTTTTTACTATTTACCCATTAATTTCCCATTTAATGCTTTATTTACAGCCATTTTATCTAAAAAAAAAGTATTTATTTATTTTACAGAAAAGTGTAAAAAAGAAATTGGACATTCTGCTGACAGAACAAAAATATAAGTTTTTTAATACGGAATTCTTGTGCTCATAATTATGCTCTGTCGACTGTTTAGCTGTTTGACCACTGGTTGTATTATTTATTTATTTATTTAAATATTTTAATTGAGCTAACTTTAAGCAGCGCTCCATGGAGTTCCACGTGGTCATCGGAGGCCGAGAAAGGCCCGACCGTGCTCCACTGGACCGCGCTGGAAACAACGAGACACCCATTGGATCCGATCCCAGATTCGGATCAGACCACGTCAACTTCCGTTCCTCCGCAGGTTCATCCTACCGCTCTTGGCATCGCCGATCGCTAAATATTTGGACCATCCATGTGCTAGGACTCATTCGTCATTTTGATAAAAGATGGGGCCTAGTTTCGTCTGGCTGGCTCCGCTCTGTGAAGAATTTGGCGGCCTTCGAGAGTCGTCTTCTATCTCTCGTCGAGTTCTGCTTCGATCGCTCCGCCAATTTCCCGTTCAAACCCTAGCTTTTGTATCTAATCGGGTTTTGAGTTGCAAAGTGGTTCTTGAAGCCTCAGAATTCGATTTTTTAGGGTTTCTTGAGGGGTTTCTGCTCCATTGTTTTGGTCTGTGAACGATCTAAGATCTCTGATTTGGGTCTTGAGATCGTTTCCAGCGCGGATGTGCAACTGTTCATTTTGAGTGCTAGTTGGAAATTGCAGCTTAGTTCTTTGTTTGGTTTGGTGAGTGTAGCTGCTTGCGAGTTGAAATTGGAGCTCTAGAGGCTGAGAAAGCTGAGTAATTGATGCGATTACAGTGGATGAGATGATGAACAAAGACTTCGAAGCTGAAGGTCGACCTGAGGAGAATGAGGGATTTGGTGGTTCTGAGGGGAATTTGGAATCGAGGTCAAATTCTTTCGATTCTGGGGTTTTGGAAACAGAAGATTCGGGGTTTTGGGAATCGTCACGGCCAGGTTGGTAGTCTTATAAATTTTGTGTTTTGATTTCTAATTGAAGTTTTTAGAGAGTGTTAATTGTTTGTTAGCTGCATTTACTAGGGCTAAAGTGTCTGAATACAATGTACGTAGCGCACTTTTTAAGGTTCTTGAACGTGAACTCAAAGAAAAAAGTTTTTCTTTTCTCTAGTCTTTGAATACTATCTGATTGTTGATGTAAAGGAATTTTGTGCTTTACTATTACAACCAACGTGCTGGCATGTACATTTGATTTATCATTTTTTTAATTCAATTATGTCATTATCAAAATCTCGCTTAGTTTTAGTTATATCCTAATTCTATATCCCAAAACGAGAAGTGACAAGGCCTGTTGTTTTCTCTCCTCTTGGACAAAGGGTGTGTAGCCTGGTTTTGAACCTGGGACATCCCAAAACCCAATTCCCAATTCCACCCCTTTATTACTGAGCCAGGCTTTAATGGCTATAAAGGCCTGTTCTGAAAATCTTTTAGGATTCTTTCTGGTCAAATTGCATTCATGGTCACTCTACTACACAAATCTTAATAAAAACAAAGATGGTTATATTGTTTTAACAGTTATTTTCAAAGACATGAACTAGAGTACCAGCTTATACTATACTATTTAGAAGCTTGTCCAGTAGGATGTATCATTGCAGTTATACGAGTTTTTCTCAATTCCAACTAATTTCAAAATGCCAGATTTGTCACTATTGCAAATACATGAATTAACTAAAATCTAAACAATACGCAGTATTCTAGTTGGGTTCATTTTGTGAATTAAATTCCCACTCCTTTATTGATGAATTATGTTCCACGACTTGCTTAGTTAATAGAAGCTAGAAAAGCTCTATATCTCTTTCAAAATTTACCACTGTAGCACATTCTCCTGTATTTTCTTCAACACTTTTCCCTCCCAAAGCTTACTATATTAGCATTTTGACCACCTACCAAAATGACCATTAGCTTCTTTTATAACAAAATTGTCCTTATTCTTGCAAATTATCCCCTATGGTTTTAGACACAAAAAAAAAGGAAAAAGAAATTACTAAAAGTTTCAAAAAGTTAAACTAAAATGAAACGTAATATTTAAAATTCTACGCCTATCCTTAATCTGAATCAAAGGCCAAACCATAGATTAATCTTTCCTACTCTTATCCATAATCTAAACCCAAAATCTAATATGGTTTGATTGGAGGGATTTTCTAAACAAGTAGTTGTTTTGATTCTTGAATTGACAGAGCTTATACATGCTAGAGATGCACATACATACATGGTACTTTAATATGGTTTTGTTTTGACTTTGCAGGCTTGGAGCATTGTAACTCAGCACCAGTACGATTGAATAGCAATAGTTTGCTGTACAGAGGCCATGATCTTTTTTTATTAAGATCGAAGACTGACAAGAAGGAATCTCCGAAGTATGATTTGAAGCTTGATAGGCTATCTGAAAGTGAAAAGGTATGCATATATTTATGTCTTTTTTTCTTTTTAATGAATAAGGTGGATATGTCCCTCTCTCTCCTCCCCTCATAGGGAAGAAAATTGCTCTAATCATGTTTCTGACCTACATTGAACTTATGATCTTTCCAATGACAAGCATTGATCTACAAACACTGAGTTCCTCTTATGAGGCCCATCATCTATGCGTTTTTCCATGTGCATGGAATGATGTCTGCTCTTTGTAATTATATGCACCATTTATTGACACTTCTGTAACCTGTGTGCACACACACATCAACAACTATATGACTGATCATATAACCGGCATAAATATTCAAAATATAAACTGATATATGTAACCTTCTCATTTTGCATAGCTAAATATATGTATCTCATTCAAGCAAAAATAAATCTATTAGCTTCAAATAATAATATTTTTTAAATAAGTTTCATAGCTTATAGTTTTTATTTCATATTTGATAAATTACTTCATGTTCCAGAGAAAGATCATTGAGAATATCGTCAAAATCCAAAACGATGGTACAGTGGAGGTTGATGTAGCACATAATGCACCTGTTGCTTCGGAGCTATTAGCGCTTGATGCTGTCAATGCTGTACCATTTGATGATGGAGAAACTCTCTTTGAATTCAGCAAGACAGTCCCAACAATGAAAATTGCAATACTTGTAGTTGGAACAAGGGGAGATGTACAGCCTTTCATAGCTATTGCAAAGAGACTTCAGGTACATACTTTTGTAAACTTTAATTATATCCTTATGCACAGATTTTATTTTATCAGAAATTTTGATATTTCATACCTACAGAAAATTTTCTGCATGTTATAATGTATTCTATGAGATATGCAGTTGCATTAACTAATTGAACAGTTAGGCTCAGATAATTATAACTCAACTATGGGTACATGTGTTAACATATTGATGAAGTTGTTGGCCCAGAGGCCTTCCACTCTAGTTTTGATGATGATTAACTCATGTAGTTATGTGTACTAATAATCTTGTGATTTTAGTTTCAGATCATTAATCAAGTTATTAGTTGGTGATTAGCTTCAACAAGATGATTTGGAAGTTTTCACATGTTGATTCAAGAGCCCGAGCGTCAAAAGATCATATATAGCACTTGCTCGGTGGATCAAGGAGTTTTGGATCGAGTCGGCTTGGAGACGACGCTCTACAAGAAGTCTTCGGTACATAGTTTAGTTTTGTGTTTAGATCCAAATTGTAAAGATTAGAATAGTATGATATGCTCAAGTTCACAACACACACGTTTCATGTTTTGAATATTGGTTTTCGGTTTTTCGGTTTTAGGATTAACCGATCTTGGTTTTCATGAATAGATATTATATCAAAACAAGTTTACATGGTTTAATGTATATTAGATTTGTTCTATATACATGCATGCTTCAACTACTTAGACAAACTTACTTTGATATACCTATTCATGTGTTTTAGGTTTTGTGTTTTAACAAAACTTATTTTGGAATTAAAGACAAAAACATGGATATATATATATGTTTCATGTATATAGGATTATATCCATATACATCATGCCTAAATGTTGTTTAATATCATGTTTTTGTATTTGGAAGAGTTTTGGACAAAACGTATTTTCTATTCAAAAATTCAAGTTTTAGAAAATACGGTTTTTGGTTTTTAGAAAATATTGTAAGATACAAAAATAGTTTTAATTGCTTGATATTTGAGTCAAAACTTTTATCATATGTTTATATATCAATGCAAATTGTCAAAACTATTTTTGGGGATTTTTAAGTAGTTTACGAGAATTTTTGGGATTAAAAATTACATGTTTTTGCTGACCAGAACAGCCTGTGCCAGGCTAGGTCGGTCGACCGCTAGGGTCGACCGCACCAAGTAGCCGGTCGACCGTTCGGGTCGACCGACGTGCACGGATACGTGCACGCTGGCTGCTCTTGTAGCCGGTCGACCGCGCGGTCGACCGACTGCGAGCAGATTGCTCTCTATTTGTTTGGGTCGACCGGGCGGTCGACCGGTAGCTGGCAACGGGCAGAATTTGACCGTTGGACGGTCGACCGGCGGTCGACCGGAAGGTTATTTTTGACATTTTCTGATGCCAACGGCTATATTTTTCTGGGGTCTATAAATACCCCATTGGAAAGAGTTTTTCTCTAAGATTTTTTGTGCGAATTTTTCCTTACTCTCTGGTGTTTTCACAGCAATCAAAAGAAGTTTTTGGATTCAAATTGAACAATCTATTTGGTGTTTTTGCTAGGGTTTGGAATATCAAAGAAAAGGGTTTTTGGGAAAAAGAGTTTTGATTCAACTTCTTCATCTTTGTTTCAGTTTTTCCCAAGGATTTTCTTTGTGATTTTGATTTCCATTCCATTGGTTTTCTTCACACTTGAGCTAAAATCTACTATCTCTTCTATAGGATCTTTGTGTGGGAGAAAGAAATTGTTTGTGGTTGTTGTTTAGACCACCAAGTTAAAAACCCAATCTTTGCTTTGTGCCTTGCCCTCATTGCGTTGAGGAAGTTGTGCATTTGGGTTGTATCCCTCAAGTTGTGAGGTGATCCTTGTGTTTGCTTTGTGCTAATCCCTCGGGTTGTGAGGTGATTGTTTTGTTGGATTGGAGCTTGCCTCAAGGAGAAAGTTGTGGTTGTAAAGAGAGGAGTTGGGTACTCCTTGTGAGAGTTTTTTGTGGACTAGCTAGTGGATTAGAAATCCTTCGTGTGTCGAAGGCGGGGATGTAGAGCTGGGTGCTCGAACCTCGAAACATATCTTGTTTGCGCTTGATCCATTGACTCTCTCTCTATCTCTCTCTTTACTTTGTGCCTTGCAACTATTCATATTGTGCATTCATAATTGCTTGGCTTGGTTGTGTGTGCATCACTTGTTGATTGCACTTGAGTGTATTGCATTAAGTTTTTAAATTTCGCATTGAGTTCATTAGATTAGCATAATCACCTATTCACCCCCCTCTAGGTGATTTTTCAGAAGTCAGTTGTCTGATTTGACTTGTATGGTTGATCTGAAATGGAACAATCATGTCTGCCAGATCAATTAGCAGGAAATCTTATACTGATACTTCCCAAGCTGACAATTGTTTCTGATAGGCCTTTACATGATTTCTTAGCTCTTCTGCTAAATTTGGTGAAATATCTTAATTTATCCTTCGCCATTGGGCCTCAACAGTGTGGTCAAAGGAACTAGAAATCTAGTCATTTAAAATGAGATAGCAATGGAAGTGCTTGATCTCTTGGGAGTTTTCACCCTATCAATATGTCTCTTCTCTTGCCGATCTGGTGTTATATATTTAGTAGACGGCTGCTGAAAATGTTGGATAACGTTGTCTATCCACTTCCATATTGTATCTATTATTTGTCTCGAAGTACAGGTCTCCTACAAGGTGTCAAGTATGAGAAGTGGTTTTGGAAGGAGCCTCAAGTCTTTATGATTTGATTTCTATAAGATTCTAGCATTTACCAGGATCCCACAGGTTGTCTATAAGATTTGATTGCTACTCTCTCTTCAAATTTTTATTTTCCCAGTCCTGATTGTGAAATTGGTGCTTGCTCATAGAAGACAAGTGGTTGTACAGTCTGGTATCAGGTTAGCATCTGAACTATAAATATTTGGCTTAACTTGCATATGCTGATCAGCTGCTCTTTAAACCTATGACATCAACTATGAAACTTTGAATCGTAGACATCAGAACGTATGACTTCGTATTTTTGATCTAACTTGATTATAACATTTCAATAAAGATAACACAATGAAGTTTGAATCTGGCTGTAATGAGCTGTCCTTTTAGTTTAGCATCTGATGCTCTATCAAGCTATATTAATGCATGTGTATACTTACCTTCCTCCCCTTTAATGCATTGCAGGAGTTTGGTCATCGTGTTAGATTGGCAACTCATGTAATTTTTCGCAATTTCGTGCAGTCACATGGTGTTGAATTTTATCCTTTGGGTGGTGATCCTCGAATCCTGACTGGATGTAAGTAGATTAATTACTTATCTAATTTTTTAGTTTAAAGTTTATTTTCGAACCTTTTTCTTACACACACACAATTATGGTTTTGATTTTAAAGTCAACTTAATATCTATGTCACTTATAGTTTCACGACTTTCTTCTTATCATTCTCTGGCATTTGGAACCTTTTCTTCGTCATTTCTGAATTCTGTGTGTTTGAGATGCACATGATTTCTGATTAGCACCCTAACTACTTGTGATACTGTAGATATTGTAAAATATCTCCATGGGGAAAATAAAGCTTAATCATAGAGAAAGAGGTCATTTAGAAAACTAAAACCAAATAGGTTCCTGAATTTGCTTTGAATGTGCTTGCTTTGGAAAAGGCCCTTTGCTTCTTCCGCTTCTTCTGTTCGCTTGCACTTCATGCTGTTTTCAGCACATCTGCAGTAAGCATTGAGTTGAAAGATATCTCCTTTGTATTTTTGACTTAATATACTGGTCTACTTAACCGGATCCTAAAACAACTGTAACAGATATGGCAAGAAACAAGGGTTTTCTGCTATCAGGACCTGCAGAAATATCCATACAGCGAAAGCAACTGAAGGAGATTATTGATTCTCTTCTTCCAGCATGCACAGAGCCTGATTTGGAGACAGGAGCATCTTTTAAAGCTCAGGCAATTATTGCAAATCCTCCTGCATTTGGTGAGATTACTGTTTACAAACTTAATGTTTTTATCTAACTTCTCGTCATATCTTTATTCTTTGATGATGTTATTAGGTTATTCACTCTTTTGAAAGATGTGGAAGAAGCTTCTGTATCTTTTGTGGTTATGCAATATAATTGCCAATTAAGAAAACCAACATTGGATATCATTAAATCCATTTGTTTCAAACTTTCTAACGATTTGTTGTTACGTTTATGATGAAGACATCACACCATTGCTTTATTATCTTAGTTTATTATTGAGTCTAGTTGTTGCTTTTATTGTGTTTAGTACCACATCGGTTATATCCGAGAAGTGCCCTTTTGTAAAGCCTATAAATAGGCCTCAATACTTTCTTATTGTTAGAAAATGAATGAATTAAATTTTTCGGTTAAACTTTCAGAGCTTTGAATTTTTGAGATTGGGGTTGTGAAGCCCGTGGCGTAAGGAGTGTGAAGTCCGAGGTGCAAGTGGTGCGACGCCCAAAGTCTGTCTGGTTCTTATCTCTATTTTTTAAACTCTAATTTCTTTTATTTATTTTCTTGCCAAAATCCTAGTTTCCTATTTCTTAGATTTGAAAGTGATTGCGATTCTTCTGTATTATATCAGTTTGGTATCAGAGCTTTGGTCCCAATTCTCTCCAAAATTTTCTCCTAAAACCCTAGTTTTAGATCCCTAGATCTGTCAACAAAAGATAAAAACACTAGATCTGAAAAAACTGTAATTCTCAAATTCCTTTGAAAATCCGCAGAAAATCCTACTCTCCACTGTTCATCTTCCTTCTCCGAAAAAAATAAAAAAAATTCACTATTTCAATCCACTTTTCATCTTCCCCACTTCCGCTCCAGAAAACCCACCTCCTACCGCCTCTACAAACCACCACCACCTCCCGTTGCCTCACCTTGACAACGTCGACAACGCCGACAACACCCTCCATCATCATCACCTTTTCCATCATCTCCACCATCATCTTCATCATCTCCATCTTCTTCCTCCCCAAACCCATCGGCAACAATCTGAAATCATCACCACCGTAATTTTGACCGCCCAATCTCAAGAGCTCATCCACATCCTCCTTCGACTGCAACCACACGATCGTCGTCAAAGCTCATCGTCAGCTGCCATGCCTTCCCAAGACCACGCCGTTGGTCACCGCGTCTTCCTAAGGCCTCACTTAGCATCGCCGACCTCAGATCTCCCTCGGTAGAGACCGCTCGTCACCTTTCCGACCTTCATCGTCACCGCCGCTGCGCCGCGAGGTCGCTGCCACGAGGTCATTACTCCTCCGATCAAGCCGCTGCCACGACTCTACTGCTTCGCCGACTTCTCGCCGCCACTTAGATCACCACTGTCCTCAACCGCAACTGGGGAGACCTATCTCCGCCCGTGCTCCGCCGCCACCTGAAGGAACCTAGAGCCCTAGGTCTCGAGCAGGGGAGAGATCAGTTGGGGGAATTATTACGGGCTGCATTAGGGTTTGTTTTAAAGCCCGACCCGATCCAAAACTTGTTAAATAATCGGGTTTGATCTCGGGTCGGATCCACTAACTCGATCCGTTTCCAACTGAGCCAGACCAGTCCAGCTGAACCCGAATCGAGTCAGACCCGAGTTGACTCGGCCGACTCGGTCTTAACTCAGGTCAAATTGACTCACTGAGCTAGCTCAATTGCAGCCCGTTTGGAGTCTGATTCGAGTTCCATTTGAAGCATCAGATTCGCAACTGAGTCCCAGAGCCACGAGAGACTTCACGACTGTAGAATGTCCAAAAATCACTGAGGACAAGTCATCAGAAAGCAGAGTCCAAACTCTAAACGCAAGGCTAATCATAGCCACTAGCGCAACACCAAGAAGCGAGGGTTGAAACCCGCGTCTCAACATTACTACAATGACCAAGACACAGAGCTTGAAAGCCGCGCCTCAGCATCGTCGCAGCACCAAGACGCGAGGGTCGAAACTCGCGTCTCTGCTTCACTGTAATAGTCAAGACGCAGAGCTTGAAACTTGCATCTTAGTCATCTATGCAATACCCAGACGCAGAGCCCGAAGTCCGCGTCTCACATAAAGTTTGACGCAGAACTTGAAGCTCGCGTTTTAACCAAAGACGAAGCTCAAGTGTTACCTCAACGGCTAAACGCGAGGCTCAAGCCCGCGTTTCAACTACAAAGGAACCTGCGTCTCAGTTATAACTGCCCTCATTACTGGATCAATTACTGCCCACGCAATGAGGGAGTTAACCCCAATTATGGAGTATTTTTAGGAGACAGTTTTATCCCTGAAACTCCTATAAATAGCTCAGTTTGCTACTGGAGAGTGAGGAGTAGAGGGTTGTGTTGACCCAAAGGCCTTCCACCCTAGTTTTGATGATGATTAACTCATGTAGTTATGTTTACTAATATTCTTGTGATTTTAAGTTTCAGATCATTAACCAAGATATTAGTTGGTGATTAGCTTCAACAAGGAGTTTAGAAGCTTTTCATAGTGATTCCAGGGCCAAAACTTCAAGATCATACATTGCCTAGCCCATGGATGGAGTTTTGGAGCAAGTCAACTTGAAGATGAAGATCATCAAGAAGACTTAGGTATCCATAGTTTAGTTAGTGTGTTTAGATCCAATTTGTAAAGTTTAGTATAGTTGATATGCTCAAGTGCACAAACACACACGTTTTCATGTTTTGGATTTGGTTTTCATGAATAGTAGATCAAAACAAGTTTACTTTATTTCTATGTATATTAGAGGTATTCTAGATATACATACATGGTTTAACTTGCTAGACAAACTTATTTTGACTATCCTATTCATGTATTGAAAAATCAAGTTTGATAAAAATACAAGTTTTGTTTTTGATAAAATTGGCAAGACACAAAAATGAAATGATATGATTAATATATGTCTTGAAATTTTTATCACAAGTTTGTGTTTCCATATAAAATGATAAAACAAGTTTTGTGGATTTTTAGAAGTGTTAAAAGATTTTTAGAAAAATATTTTACAGTGTTTTCTGACCCAGATTTTTGTTCCAGGCTTCAATCAGTCGACTAGTCAACCTGACCTAGTCGACTTGGGTGAAGTCGGTCGACCGGGCCGGTCGACCGACGTGCACAAATCTGTGCACGTTTGGAGTCTTTGGGACGGTTGACCGGGACGGTCGACCGGGATGAGAGCAGAGCTCTCTGTTTGTTTGGGTCAACCGGGCCGGTCGACCGCAGTTGCCCAACGGTCATATTTTAGACGTTGGCGGTCGACCGGGCCGGTCGACCGCTGCCTGTCAGAGCTGCCAGCTCAGCTCTAACGGCTAGTTTTGTATTGGGCCTATATAAACCCCATCCCTTTGGGGATTTTGGCCAAGATTTCTAAGAGAAAAAATTCCAGTTTTCTGAAGTGTTTAAAAGAGTTTTAAAAAGAGTTTTTGGGATTTAAACTTCTCATCTTTATTGTTTTGGGTTTTTGGAAAATCAAAGAAAACTAGGTTTTGGGGTTTTGATTTGATCTTTCATTTTCTATCTTTTACAAGAGACTTCCCAATTAGTTTTTCTTTGTTGCTTGTTTCCAAAAACACCTTGTTTCCACACTTGAGCTATCACCTATCCTAATCTATTAGGATCATTTGTTTTGTGGAAAAAGAGAAAAGAAAAGAGAGATTGTTTGTGGTCTTTGGAACCACTTGTTGTACACCCTTATTCTTGTTGCATCCCTCTTTGGTAGAGGTGATCGGGTGATTGGTTTGCTCCCTCTAGTGAGAGGTGGAGTTTGGTTGTAAACCCTCTTCGGTAGAGGTGTTGGTTGTTGTGGTTGTATTGGCTACGGGCCTACCCCTCGGTTGTGAGGTGGTTGTTTGAGAGAGGAGTTAGGTACTCCTAGAGTTGTAACAAATCCTTCTCGGTGAAGGTTCTCTCGGTGGGAGTCCTCGGTGGACGGTATAGTAGATTGGAAATCCTACACGGTGGTGTAGGCGGGGATGTAGAGCAAGGGTGCTCGAACCTCGAAACATATCTTTGTGTTTGCGTTTGATCCACTTTTCTCTAACTCTCTCTTTACATTTGTGCAAAGCATCATACTTCATATCATATCATATTTGCTTGTGTTGAGCATAATTCATATTGCCATATCATATCTATTTGCTTGCGTTGCCTTGCATATATTCATATTGCCTATTCATCTTATATGCTTGGTTGTTTGTGTGTGCCTCACTTGTACCTAATCAACAAGAGCTTCACATAGCACCTCAACCCATTAAAGGGGAATCAAGAGGAGTTAGTCCAGAGCCCTTCACGGGGAATTCGGCTACACTTGTTGATTGTATTAAGTGTGTTTGCAAAATTTGCATTAGCTTCCGCATTTAGCCCACTTAGTTTTGCATTTAGTTTCTAGATTAGCACTTACACCTATTCACCCCCCTCTAGGTATTTTTCAATTGGTATCAGAGCTAGCGCTCCTGATATTAGGCTTAACATCTTAGGAGTGAGATCCATTTGGTTGCTAATCTTTTGTTTGCATTTGCTTGTTTGCACACATATAGTTTACCATGGACTTCATGACCCACCTAGCTTTGACCCTTCCAACATTCATGTTTGGAAGATTAGGATGACTGTTTATTTACAAACCCTAGGTCATAAAGTTTACCTTGCCATTACCAAGGAATCCTTCCTTAGTGATAGCAATCATATAGGTCCCAATGCACAAGCCCTAGAGGCCATTAGAAGCACATTATCTAAAGATTATCTTTTACGTGTTTCTAACTTTGATTCCGCCTTTGTAGTGTGGAACAAATTGACAACAACCACCACCTCCGAGCTTCTATTGCCAAATCAACCGGAGGAATCTAGTGGAGAATCCGATTCACAATGCTTCATGGTCTAAGGGAATGACTCCCTTGAGGTACATTCGGAACCCCACTTAGATAATGATGATTGTGCTAGTTCTTCAAATGATTATGTTGATCCTCATGCCTTGAATGAAGAACTTTCTATTGTTTGTGAAAAATTAATAGAAAATATAATTGTTGAAAAAGAAAAGTCTAGGAATTGAATAAGAAAATAAGAGTTTGCATGCTAGACTTAACAATGTTTTGCAAGAGAAGGTTGAGGTCTATAATGAAAGGGATTCATTGAGATCTCAATTAGAACTTGCACTTAAAGAAAATGAATTTTTAAAATCTAAAAATGATTGCCATGCTATTTTGAAGAAAAATGAAAATTTGTCTTCAAAAAATTGATTTTGTTTTAAAAGAGAATGTTGCTTTGAAAAACAAAATCATTTCTATTTCAAATGAGTTGAATGTTTGCTTAGATAAGAATATTGTTTTGCAAAATAAAATTGATGCACATGTTTGCCATGCTAGGGTAGTATCACACACTTCACCTATTGCATGCCACACTTCTTCTAAAATTAATGATGATATTTGTTTACTTAAGAAGAAGGTTGATTGTTTGGGCTCCACTATGAGCCAATGTGCCATGAACCACACACGCTTGGAATCCTTGGTTCGAAAGAAACAAGTTCCAACTTTTATGCATGCACACCCTCCACGGCATACACATGCTTCTCACGGACACACCCATCACCATATGTATGCTCATGTGTACACTTGTACACATTGTGGACGTAAGGGCCACCTTGCTAAATTTTGCTATGATAGAATACATGTTGATAATTTAGCAAAGAAGTTTGTTTGGGTTAGAGAAGGGACTAACCCCCATGGACCCAAAGAGTATGGGTACCAAAGACCACCCCTAGAGTTTTTTTGATGTAGGTGTGGGCTCTCACATGACGTGAGAGTGATGACACCTTGGAGTGGATGCGTTCCGTACTTAAAGGAAATCAATTGGATGCATCACTTTCAAGGGAAGATTTGGTGGAGAGGACCACCATGTTTTGGAGAAAAGGAAAGTTGCTTCTTCGGTTTTGGTAACAATCCTTTACTCTCATTTATTATTTACATGCTTTCATAATTAAAATTTATAGCATGTTTTCATGTTTTATAGCATGTTTCATTGTCTATGGATTAGTATGTAAATACCATATTTATTAGATCCTTGACATACATGTATAGTATTTGAGACACACATGCTTATGTGAACCCATACTTAGTGTTCTCACTATAGTTTAAGCTATAATGTACATCATGAATCTAATACATGTGAATTTACATAGTAATCATGTTTTAGTTTTATCATGATGATTTTTTTGAGTTTTGATGCTTCATGTGTAGATTACATGTTTAGATGTTAGTTTTCATTAAGACTAGTTATATACTTGTGCATATAGTGGGCCACAAATAAATCTATATATGTTTGAGCTCGAATGCTTATTTGAACCCATTAGATGTGCTAGTATAGTCTAGTTTTGATGATTCATATATTTCAAACTTGTATTCCATTTTTGGATTTGTTTTATGAGTTTTCACTTCATGTATATATTTGTATTGCCAAACTTTAAGATATACATGTATACCCCTTGAGTCATTTGCCTTTCATGCAAATCTATATACATGGACTTAATTGTGTTTAGGGATATGTATGTATACTTATTGTATTGACAATTCATACATATACCTTGAAATGAAATGTGTTTTGGTGAAGATTTAGTTTTTCTTGATTTTGTGTTTAATTGTTTAACTTCATGTATATGTATATCTTGTCCAAACTATTAGATATACATGTTTATCCTTTTTGAGCCACGTACCTTAATGCATATATTTAGTGGACTCGTTGTGTTTTGGATATGTATGTATATTTTAATTTGTACTTGACATACATATGCCATGAAGATTAAATAAGTTTTGATGATTTTCGTGTTTTCAATGTTTAAGGAATAATTGAGCTTAATTGAATATTTTCATGATTATGATATTCACACTTTATTTGTACACTCATATTTATTGCTTACTCATGTTTTGTTTTCATGAGTCAAAATTATGCTTAATTGAATTAGAGTGTTGATTATCATGTGGATTTCATATTTTATGAAAAATAATTTGTTTTATTCCTTACTTGAAGGATTTTGTACTAGTTAACAAGATTTCCCATTTAACTAGTTCGTATTCTTCTTTTGGTAGAATTTTTCAAAATAAATCTTATTTTCAAATCCATTTTTGAAAACCCCTACCCGTCAAGGGCGGTTGGAAGGGAGATCATGTTCATGTATGCTTTACAAGTGAAAATCATTTAAACTTGAATCATGATTGGGTGGTAGATTATATGAGATATACACTTAATTATTATTGTTGATTCAATTGGTATCATTGAACTCTTTCAATTGGTATCAATTTGATCCTTTTTGTATACTCATATGTTTATTGTGTATGTATATTTTCAATTGGTATCATCTATTGGTGATTGGTACTCATTCTATTTCATACACATATACTTATTTTATTTGTGCTACTATATTTCTATATCTTTAGCACAAATTTTGTTTATGCTAGCGCTTGAGCTTCACTTTATTTCAATTGATTTAGTTTTCAATTGGTATCTTATTTCAAGCCTATGCATAGTTTTTGTTGGTATTTCATAAAGGGGAGAAAATTCGATTTTCTTATTTCAATTGGTATTTAGTTTTCCACTCCCTTGCTTTATGATAAAAAAAATAGTCATTTCAATTGTTTATATGACTTAAAAAGAAAAATACTATCTTTTGATATCAAGATGCCTTGTGTTTTATATTGGTATCTAAAAATTTTTGTTTAAAGAAAAATACAAAAGTTTTGATTTATATTGACTATATGCAAGGAGAGCTTAACATCTCTTCTACATATAGATTCATATTGAGTGTATTGTGTATTGAAGTAACATCTCTTCTTATGTGGTACACGTGTGTAGGGGGAGCTTCACATCTCCTCTTATGCATTACATAATGTGTGTTATGTGAATTAGGGCTTAACATCCCTCCTTCATGTAATGCATATGTGTAGGGAAGCTAACTTAGCGTCTTCCTCTTCATGAATGTATATAGCATATAACATTTATTGATCTTTGTTTACTTTTCTATTGATATCAAGATGCTTCATTGACATATTTTTCTATTGATATCATGTTGTTTATTGTCACCCCTTATTGACCTTGTTTTTGTTTTAGACAAAAAGGGGGAGAACATTGTTTTAGTGTTTTTGATTGACATAAAAGGGGAGAAAGATTTTTACCCCTCATTTATTGTTTTGATTGTTTACCCCTTTGTTGATGATTGACAAAAAGGGGGAGAATAATTTGGTTTATATATATGCATATTTATGTTTTTGCATATATTAAGTTTTATTGGTTTTGGTTTATATATGCATACTTATGTTTTTGCATATATTAAGTTTTATGGTAAGTTTATTGGTATGTAGAGCATCTAGTGTTCTTGTTAATGTTTTATTAATTTAATTGGTAACTAGAGCTTCTAGAATATGTTTTATGCATGTTGATGCATACATGTTTATGTTCATTCATTCCATATCTTTTATTTATTTGTTTATGCATGAGGTAAGGGGAGCTTCTTTGAAGCTTAACTTTAATCCATGCATATATAACTCCATGAGTTTTGTCATCATCAAAAAGGGGGAGATTGTTGACCCAAAGGCCTTCCACCCTAGTTTTGATGATGACTAACTCATGTAGTTATGTTTACTAATATTCTTGTGATTTTAAGTTTCAGATCATTAACCAAGATATTAGTTGGTGATTAGCTTCAACAAGGAGTTTAGAAGCTTTTCATAGTGATTCCAGGGCCAAAGCTTCAAGATCATACATTGCCTAGCCCATGGATGGAGTTTTGGAGCAAGTCAACTTGAAGATGAAGATCATCAAGAAGACTTAGGTATCCATAGTTTAGTTAGCGTGTTTAGATCCAATTTGTAAAGTTTAGTATAGTTGATATGCTCAAGTGCACAAACACACACGTTTTCATGTTTTGGATTTGGTTTTCATGAATAGTAGATCAAAACAAGTTTACTTTATTTCTATGTATATTAGATGTATTCTAGATATACATACATGGTTTAACTTGCTAGACAAACTTATTTTGACTATCCTATTCATGTATTGAAAAATCAAGTTTGATAAAATACAAGTTTGTTTTTGATAAAATTGGCAAGACAAAAAATGAATTAATATGATTAATATATGTCTTGAAATTTTTATCACAAGTTTGTGTTTCCATATAAAATGATAAAACAAGTTTTGTGGATTTTTAGAAGTGTTAAAAGATTTTTAGAAAAATATTTTACAGTGTTTTCTGACCCAGATTTTTTGTTCCAGGCTTCAATCAGTCGACTAGTCAACCTGACCTAGTCGACTTGGGTGAAGTTGGTCGACCGGGCCGGTCGACCGACGTGCACAAATCTGTGCACGTTTGGAGTCTTTGGGATGGTCGCCGGGACGGTCGACCGGGATGAGAGCAGAGCTCTCTGTTTGTTTGGGTCGACCGGGCCGGTCGGCCGCAGTTGCCCAACGGTCATATTTCGGTCGACCGCTGCCTGTCAGAGCTGCTAGCTCAGCTCTAACGGCTAGTTTTGTATTGGGCCTATATAAACCCCATCTCTTTAGGGATTTTGGCCAAGATTTCTAAGAGAAAAAATTCCAGTTTTCTGAAGTGTTTAAAAGAGTTTTAAAAAGAGTTTTTGGGCTTTAAACTTCTCATCTTTATTGTTTTTTTGGGTTTTTAGAAAATCAAAGAAACTAGGTTTTGGGATTTTGATTTGATATTTCATTTTCTATCTTTTACAAGAGACTTCCCAATTAGTTTTTCTTTGTTGCTTGTTTCCAAAAACACCTTGTTTCCACACTTGAGCTATCACCTATCCTAATCTATTAGGATCATTTGTTTTGTGGAAAAAGAGAAAAGAAAAGAGAGATTGTTTGTGGTCTTTGGAACCACTTGTTGTACACCCTTATTCTTGTTGCATCCCTCTTTGGTAGAGGTGATCGGGTGATTGGTTTGCTCCCTCTAGTGAGAGGTGGAGTTTGGTTGTAAAACCTCTTCAGTAGAGGTGTTGGTTGTTGTGGTTGTATTGGCTACGGGCCTACCCCTCGGTTGTGAGGTGGTTGTTTGAGAGAGGAGTTAGGTACTCCTAGAGTTGTAACAAATCCTTCTCGGTGAAGGTTCCCTCGGTGGGAGTCCTCGGTGGACGGTATAGTGGATTGGAAATCATACACGGTGGTGTGGCGGGGATGTAGAGCAAGGGTGCTCGAACCTCGAAACATATCTTTGTGTTTGCGTTTGATCCACTTTTCTCTAACTCTCTCTTACATTTGTGCAAAGCATCATACTTCATATCATATCATATTTGCTTGTGTTGAGCATAATTCATATTGCC
This sequence comes from Agave tequilana, assembly GCA_038442645.1. Classification (NCBI taxonomy): domain Eukaryota; kingdom Viridiplantae; phylum Streptophyta; class Magnoliopsida; order Asparagales; family Asparagaceae; genus Agave; species Agave tequilana. The sequence continues at coordinate 116,162 of JAVJIF010011713.1, read as the reverse complement.
ATATCATATCTATTTGCTTGCGTTGCCTTGCATATATTATATTGCCTATTCATCTTATATGCTTGGTTGTTTGTGTGTGCCTCACTTATACCTAATCAACAAGAGCTTCACATAGCACCTCAACCCATTAAAGGGGAATCAAGAGGAGTTAGTCCAGAGCTCTTCACGGGGAATTCGGCTACACTTGTTGATTGTATTAAGTGTGTTTGCAAAATTTGCATTAGCTTCCGCATTTAGCGCACCTTAGTTTTACATTAGTTTCTAGATTAGCACTTACACCTATTCACCCCCCCTCTAGGTGTTTTACAGGTTGGTCGTCGGAAGTTTTGATCAAAAATCAGAATCTTTAGCTGAGGAATACAAAAGAGTTCAACTCTTCTAACAATTTGCTGAGTTCAAGTTTGTTCTTACCTAAAGTCTCTTTGAGAGTTTGTCAGACAGGTGCTGTGTTACTTCGTCCATCGTCCCAAGAGAAGATTCTTAGAAGATCGTGACGTTCACCCGGTTCAACGAAAACAAGACTACTTTTCACCGTTATATCAAGAACCCAACATTAAACAAAGGAAAGATTTGGGCTTGATATCTTCCCTCTTTTGTAATCAGATTATTGATCCGTTGTAACTTCCTTTACAGTCAAATAAGAATTTACACGCTTTCAATTTTTCCCATCAAACAATAGATGGCGACTCCGCTGGGACAATTTCTCTACTGATGAGCAAGTCGCGGCGCAAGGTGACGTCACCTGCATGGGAAGAACGGTCAAATCGCTTGTCGTAGAATTCGACCAGGCAAAGTATGAAGAGTTCCTCTCTTTTAGCTCCAAGAGCCCTAAGGCGCGACAGTACCACAAGGTCTCCTCAGGGATCCGCTCTCAAGTCCCTTCAGAGATTCCTTCAGACGCGACTGGTACTAAGAGTGCCATGGCTAACCGCATCATCAGCGCGCGAGGCTCGCGTCAACGTGGCCAGCGTCGTTGAAGGCCAGCTTGGCAACGCCCTTCCTCTTCCTCGACTCCAGGTTACCGGGGATTCCCAGCAACTCATGAAGCGTAACCGTAATGCCGAGCGTCGACAAAGGCGACGCGCGTGTCAACTACAGACGCAAGAAACTGAACGCGAGGCTCAGGCCCGCGTCTTTTCTGAGCTGCGTCAGACGCATGAAGTCCACGTTTGGAGACCAAAACACAAAGCTGAGGCTTCACCTATCAAATGCAACTTTCAGCAGAGCGAGGTCTGCGCCTTTTTACAGAGACACGAAATCCACGTCTCTACAGCAGAATTCAGAAGGTCCGCATTTCTCAAGTGTCGCTAGCCAGATGTGACAATCAGCAACGTGAGGTCTGCGTCTCTTCTCAGTAGAGGCACGGACTTGTGTTTCAAAGCCAAAACGCGAGAGCCGCGTCTGTTCTAAAGAACGTGAGCTCCGCGTTTCTAAACTTTGCGCCTCTTTATTGCGACGCAAGGACAGCTCCAAGAGCTGAAAAGCCCTCGAAGACTCGAATCTCTTTGATCCCCTTCTGACAGATCTAAGAGATTATCTGATAAAAGAAGAGCGCTAATCAGAGCGCTCCGTCATGTTGCTGTGAACGGCTTATCACGGCAATGCTCTCCGACTGTCGCTGCGACGCACATGTAAGCAAGCAGTCGACATCCAGACGATTAACCTCGACCTCCCGATCAGCCAAAAGGCGTCGTTCCCACACGAGGAGAATCTCCTCTAACACGGAGTACCATGAAGTCATTGCAAACATGGCAGACAGAAGTAAGGGAAAACAACGGCAGCAAGCTCTGACGAGTCTGATACGGAACCAGGAGTGTACCGGCATACTCGCACTCGAACTTGTACGGTAGCCCCAGTTGATCACAGTGCCCTAACCGGGGTATTGAAGTAAGTGAATCACACTCTGCCATCGCAGAATCACATGCCTTGAATTCTTCTGTAGAAAGGAAATCCTTCGCGTATATGGCAAACACTCCTGAGGAGACGACTAGGCGCTTAGAACAGCAAGCCCAGGTCCAGAGGGAACAATTCGATATGATTCGCGCCCAACAAGAATCTATCGATACCCTCAAGCAGATGCTCGCACAATTGCTTGGGGACAAGAAAAAGTCGAAGGCCAAAACTTCTTCTAAGAAGTCTAAAGGCAAGCGGAAAGAAGGGGAGAGCTCATCTTCTGTGCATATAGAGGAGGAGAAACAATCCAACCCCGAGTCGTTTAAGTCTTCATTTGGAGAGGGAGGCAATTCAGAGGATTGGGGTACAAATTCTAAAAGAATGAATAAACTAGAGCAGCGTCTGGAAGCCCTCACCAATCGGAAAGGCCTCTAAGAGGCAGGAGTGGTCCGACCATATCCGGCCGAGTGGGACCTTGTCCCGTACCCTCCTAAGTTCAAAGCTCAGACCCTACAGGCATTTGATGGCAAAGGGTCACCGAACCAACATATCTACTATTTCAAGTCTCAGACAGGGAACGTAGTAGATAACGATGCCATCTTGGCGCGTTTGTTCATCGGCACTCTGAAAGGACTTGCTTTCGAAAGGTTCATGAAGCTCCCAGAAGGCTCCATCAAAGGGTGATTTGGAGAAGCTCTTTCTTACACGCTTCTTCGAAGACGACTCAGAGATTACAATGCCCACTCTCCTGGCAACAAAGCAACGAAAGGGAGAGTCTGTGGAGAGATTTCAGAATATAACGCTCCGATGTCCTAGCGGTATGACCCAGGTTTCCACGCCACTACAATTTGCAAATTTCACTCCTAGCCAGATAGGAGTTGTTGAAAGCCGCACCTGAAAGCAGTTGGTCCAGCAAAGTGAACAGGCCGAAGAGATTATCACTAGGGTTAGGGTAGAAGAAAGCAAGCCCAGACCCGAAAAAGTCGACAAGGTGTGTGCCAGAAGTATCTTTCCAATCAAGAAGGAAAGATACATTGGCACAGGGACGAAGTCTCCCGTTAAACCTTAGCCGGCCAGAGGGGGTGGTTCTTCAAGTTAGCCACGCGCCAATAGGCAGTACTCCTTCAAAGACGAGCACGTCGATTCGTTGTTCAAGTTACTCAATAAGAGCAACATATGAAACTTCCTGAAGCTAGACGTCCTGAGGAAGTCGGCAAGACTGACAATCCCAATTACTGCTTGTATCATAGGATGCTAGGGCACCCTCTCAAGAGCTGTTATATCTTCAAAGATATTCTTCAAGCTCTGATTGATGCGGAAGTGCTCAAGCTCCGTCCAGAGCAAAAGAAAGTGACGGCTAACATGACGTCATTTTTTCAGTTCGGAAACCAGCCTCCAACTCCGGCAGGAGTAGTTCCCAATCCCGAAAGCGGAACTAAGGATGATCAATACAGACCCGTGTCACGAGTAAGAGAAAGGTCTCATGCCGGTTCCTACGCCTCAAGGAGAAATTATGTGGGTTCATCCCGAGCTGGTGGAAGGCCAACAGTGGACTACTGTCAATAACAGGAAGTCCAAAGGCACAACAAAAGCTTCGCCCTGCAAAGTGGTATGTGCCTCTTCCCGGGAAGCAGAAACCGATGTCCCCTCACTAATCGACTCAGAGGAGACAGTCGTTCTTGCTACAGAGCTCAATGTACTGCTCGTAGCCCGAAACTCGTTCGGGTCAGTCGTACTTGAAGTACGACGAGATGGTGGCAAGTCCGCCTAAACCCATCCCCGAGACAACAAAGCCATCCACGAAGCAACCTGTGGAGAAGCAGAAGGAGCTTCGATATTCTAAGGCTCTCCCGAAGGACAACGCGGAAGGATCTTCAACACCTTACCGCTTTGATGTCTTGGCTCAACTGGCCAATATCCCGGCCAAAATCACCCTTTACGAGCTCCTGAGACTATCAAAGTCAACAAGAGAAGCTCTGAGGGAAGCTCTAGCTGATGCTGAAGTCTTCATGACCCAGATCCCGGCTGGACCACAGGAGGAAGACGAAGAAGACTGCCTCCATACCTCTCAACATGCCCCCTGCATCACCTTCACGCCAGATGACATACATGACATGCATGTCAAGGGGAAACATGATAGGCCTCTGTACTTCACAGGGTATATTGGATCGTCTGAAGTGAGCAACATTCAGGTAGATCCAGGATCCGCGTTGAGCATTATGCTTCGCCGGGTCATGCATCACTTAGGGATCCCCACCCACTGATTGAGCGCCTACCAAACTACCATTTATGGTTCCAACGCTAATGGTATGCGCCCAATGGGAAAGATCAAAAACAAATGTCATATTGGGGACCTAAGATCTGAAGTGACGTGCTATGTTATTGACGCCGACACTTAATACAATTTGCTGTTGGGACGACCGTGGATTTATGGTAACTCCATCGTCCCCTCCACTCTGCATCAAGTCATGAAGTATATTGACGAAGATCGGAAAGTCCGAACGTTGATCGCCGAACAACATCCGTTCAAGGGGGTAGAGAACTTCACACTTCTGTACCAAGATTCTCTGGAGACGAACGAGAATCCCCAACCAGAGGAACCAGACTCTGGTAATGAAGCTGACATTGAACCAGAGGCAGAGGAAGAATGTCTTTGGGAGCTAAACCCCCTTGTAACAAGCGTTAATAAGCTCGATATCAATAACTCCGTAAATGATGTAGGCGAGTGGTATAATAGTGAAGAGTTAGATTTGGCTTACTTTTCTGTGTTTGCTTCTGATTTAGTGCCGTCGGACACTAGTAAATCGATGTAGATGATGACCCCTGGTCGGCAATAGGTGCTTTGACATCATTGCATGTACCGGTGAGGTCATCCCTCGCGGCATATTAAGGCGTCAGTGATGCACAAAGATTGTTATTTATGGTCCCAGCAAGACGCAAAGGCCAAAGACCAATTCTTTTGGAAGAATCGAGTCTAAATCAATGACCCGTGAAGACTCTGAAAGCGAGGATGAATCTCCTCAATTCTCTCATTATGAGCGCAATGTGCTCAAAATGATGGAGAACATGGGGTATGACCTAACAAATGGTCCTGGTTTGAACTTTGGCAAAGGAGGAGAACATTGCTTCGATTCTTCGTTCCAAAAGGGAAAACCCCTGATTATTATCATTGAACTTGCAGGGGGTTGGGTTATGTGTCAACTCCAATCCCGTCAGCTCCTGAGTCTGAAGAGTCATTATACCATAATCACTCGTCGGGCACGTCATCGTGGGAATCAGATGTCAGTGTTGGCAACATCTTCAAAGAACTTTTAGTAAACATGGTTTCAACCAGCTACCTGGAAGATGGAGATGAAGAAATGATCCAGTCGGATACAGATCCTTGGATCAAACACCTAAACACTCTCTGGAATATTCACTTCCAACAACGTGAACCACCCACAAAAGATAAGGTCACCCAGATCAATCTGGGAGATAAGGCTAATCCTAAGCCTATATTTATAAGTGAAAGCTTATCACCCTCTGAGAAGGAAGATCTAATATCTCTTGTGCGTGAGTATATAAATGTTTTCGCTTGGAATTATGAGGATATGCCTGGGCTTGATCCTCAAGTGGCTATGGCCTCAACATCAATCCGGATGCGAAACCAGTCAAACAACAGCAGTGAGGGTTTCCGTTCAGAAATAATGGAAGCAATCCAGTCGGAAGTCAAAAAGCTTGTAGACTCCGGTTTTATCGGGGAGGAACAACACCCTGATTGGGTGGCCAATATCGTCCTCGTTACCAAGAAAAATGGGAAGATCCGGGTCTGCATTGATTTTCACGATCTCAATGAGGCCTGTCCTAAAGATGAATTCTCTCTTCCAATCACAGATATCATGATCGACCACCTGTGGGTTTGAACGGATGTCCTTCATGGATGGATTCTCGAGATACAATCAAATCAAGATGTACCATGATGATGAAAAGCATATATCTTTCAGGATGCCATTGGGGGTGACTGCTATACTGTCATACCCTTCGGATTAAAGAACGCGGGGGGCAATATACTAGAGAGCTATGAATGCAATTTTTCACAAGCATATATGCAAAAGAGTGGAATGCTACGTCGATGACATTGCAGTAAAAAGCCGTGCCAAGGGTGATCACATAGCAGATCTGAAGACAGTATTCGATATCATGCGGGCGCATCAGCTGAAAATGAATCCCACCAAATCTTTTCCTGGGGGTAGCCAGCGGTAAATTCTTAGGATTTGTTGTTACATTCAAAGGAATCCACCTCGACTCAGAGAAAGTCCGCGCTGTCCAGGAAATGCAACCTCCAAGGAATCTTAGAGAGCTTAAAGGATTGCAAGTGTGATTAGCATATATCTGGAGGTTTATCTCAAATCTCTCAGGACGATGCCAACCTTTCACCAAATTGATGAAAAAGGGTGTCATTCATTTGGGACGATGCTTGCCAACAAGCGTTTGAGGAAATCAAGCGGTACCTCACGCAACCACCTGTTCTTACATCTCCGGTGTCAGGAAAACCTTTCCTGATATACGTTCGAGCGATGTATCATTTCTTAGGAGCTTTGCTAGCCCAAAATAATGATCAGGGACACAAGCAAGCAATCTACTATTTGAGTAGAACTATGATCGGAGCCGAACATTGGTACAACCCAGTCGAAAGGAATGTTTGGCATTGGTGTTAGCTGTCCAGAAAATGCGACACTACTTGGTGGGCTAAACTATACATGTCATATCAAAAGTCAATCCTTTAAGATTGCTTATAACAAAGCCATCATTACTAAATGGCCGATTGGCGAAATGGGCCATATTGCTCTCCCAATATGAGATGCAATTCCTGCCGCAAAAAGCCGTGAAGGGACAGGTGGTGTCAGATTTTCTCGCTGAGCATCCAGACCCTAGAGCGATCAAACTTTATGAAGATCTTCCAGACGAGGTCGCTGAAGTTTGCTTGATCCAGACATCTTTCAAAGGATGCGTCAACTTTTCTTCGACGGTGCGTCAAGAACGGGTCCGCGAGGAAATATCGTAGCAGGAGTGGGGGCAGTACTTGTTGTTGGCCCAGAGGCCCATCACTCTAGTTTTGATGATGATTAACTCATGTAGTTATAGTTACTAATAATCTTGTGATATTTAGTTTCAGATATTTGATCAAGATATTTGTAGGTGATTAGCTTCAATAAAGGAGTTTTGGAGCTTTCACATGTTGATTCAAGAGCTCGAGCATCAAGATCACATCTAGTATTCGGTTGGAGTCAAGCTCGTTGGATCACGTTTGGATCGAGTCGGCTTGGAGACAAGAAGACTTCGGTTTGTTTAGTTTAGTATGTTTAATCTTGTGTAAAGATTAGATAGTGTTGATATGCTCAAGTTCACACACACACAAAAGTTTTCAGTTTATTGGTTTTTGGTTTTCGGTTTAACCAGTCTTGGATTTCATGTCAAAAACATAGATATATATATATATATGTATATTGGATTCTATCCATATACAATATGCTTCAAATTTGTTTCAATATCATGTTTTTGTATTTACATGCGTTTTGGAAAAATCGGATTTCCATTTCAAAAGTTTTGCTTTTGGAAAATACCGATTTTGGTTTTGAGCATAATTTCAATATCACAAAAATGGTTCAAATAGTTTGTAATATGTGTTGAATTTTAGTCACACATATTTGTATTTCAAAAATCTTAAAAGAACTTATTTTTGTGGAATTTATTTGTATTTTATGGGATTTTTAAAAGGCAAAAAGACAAGTTTTTAATCCCCATAATGTTTAGACCTGGCTGTCTGCCTGTCGACCGGACGGTCGACCGAGGAGGCGTCGGTCGACAGGTCCGGTCGACCGGATGTGTACAGACGTGCACAAGCCAAATGGCTGGATGGAAGGCCGGTCGACCTGTCGGTCGACCCTCCAGAGAGCTCTGCTATCTGAAAATGATCCCGGTCGACCGGGCGGTCGATCGGCAGAGAGTTGTTGCTCTCTGTATCCAGTCCCGGTAGACCGCTCAGAAGGGCAATTTTGCCCTTTGCCAGACTGCCAACAAACAGATTTTGGTGGGTTATAAATACCCATCCTCTTGAACTGTTTTAGATAAGTTTTTCAAGAGCAAAATTCCCATCTTAAGTGTTTTAACAAGTTTTTAAAAGAGTTTTGGACTTAAAGATTTTATCTTTATTTGTTTTTAAAGGGTTGGAAAAATCAAGAAAAGGAGAAGTCTTTGGGAGTTGTTTTGATCTTCATTTATATTTCAATCTACAATTTTTCCAAGAGTTTTTTTTTTGTGATTTTGATTTTCAAACCCTTTATTTTCTCACACTTGAGCTATCTATCTTATTTATTAGGATCTTATTTTGTGAGGAATATTGGTTTGTGGTTGTTGAGACCACCAAGAGTTGTAATCTTTCTTTGCTTTGTGTTATCCCTCTAGTAGAGGTGATTGTGGAGGAGTTTGGTCTTGTTGATATCCCTCTAAGTGTAGAGGTGATTGTGGAGGTTGTGTTGGTATCCCTCTAGTGGGAGGTGATTGTTTTTGATTGGCTTAGTGTCCATCCCTCTTAAGTGTAGAGGTGATAGTTGTTGTGCCTTGCCTCTAGTGTAGAGGTTGTGTTGGTTGAGAGAGGAGTTGTGTACTCCAAAGTTGTATTACCCAAATCCTCAGCGGAGGTTCCCTGTGTGGGAAGTCCTGTGTAGACGATATAGTGGAAATCCTTCTGTGTGAAGGTGGGGACGTAGAGCAGTGGTTCGAACCTCAAAACATATCTTAGTGTTTGCGTTTGATCCACTATCTCTAAACTCTCTCTTTTATATTGTGCCTTGCATTATTTCATATTGTTCATATCATACTTATATGCTTGGTATTGCTTGTGTGTGCCCATACTTGTGTTCAACCAAGAGAGCTTCAAATAACACCTCAACTCTTATTTAGAGAAATTTAGAGGAGATAGTCCAGAGCCCTTCACCGGGAATTCGGCTACACTCTTTGGTTACACTAAGTGTGTGCAATTTATTTTTAATTCCGCATCATTTGTCATTAGATTAGCCATACAACTATTCACCCCTCTAGATGTACTTTCAATTGGTATCAGAGCCTACGCTCCTGATATTAGGTTTAACCACCTAGGAGTGAGATCTTGATAGCTAATCTAGTTTTGCATTTGCACAGTTACTTGTTTACACACACTCATGGATTACCGCCCCTCCCATGTTTGATGTTTCTAACATCGATATGTGAAAACTTAAAATGAGTATGTATCTCAAGACCCTAGGATGCATGTTTACCTTGCCGCTGCTAAGAAATCTTATCTTGGTAATAGCAAGCATATAGAGGCCAATGCACAAGCCCTTGAGGCACTTAGGAGCACTCTAAGTAAAGATTATCTTATGACTGTTTCTCATTATGATTCCGCCTTTACAGTGTGGAACACCTTGTCCTCTCCAAAGCTTCAAACGCCAAACATAGTGGAGAAGGAATCTAGTGAGGATGAATCCGAATAGCATTGCTACATGGTCCAAGGGAATGACTTCCTTGAGGTAAATTCGGATACTCAACTAGATGATAGTGCTAGTTCTTCTGGAGATGATTATATTGATGCTGACGCATTAAATGAAGAACTATCTATTGTTTGTGAAAAATTGTTGGAAAAATATAAACTTTTGAAAAAGAAAAGTTTTGCTTTAAACGAAGAAAATAAGGATTTTTTTTCTAAACTTAACATGGCTTTGCAAGAAAGGGATGAGATTTCAAATGAAAGGAATCATTGAAATCCCAACTTGATCTTGCCTTAAATGAAAACAAAATCTTAAAAAGTAAAAATGATTATGAGACGTTTTGAAGAAGAATGAAGTTCTATCTTCAAAACTTGATTTTGTTGTAAAAGAAAACCAATCTTTTTCAAAAGAACTAGATTTGATTTCTAAGAAAAATATTTTTTTGAAAAATGATTTAGATACACATATTTGCCATGCTTCATCATCTAGCATACCGATTACATCCTCCATCTCTTCTTCTATTATTAAAAATTATATAAATATATTAAAGAAAAGTGTTGACTGTTTGGGCTCTACTTGAGCCAACGTGCCATGAACCACACATGGTTGGAATTCATGTTTTGAAAGAAACAAGTTCCACATATGCATGCACACCAACTACGGCATATACATGCCTCCCACGTTCATACACAACACCATGTATGCTCATGTGTACACTGGTACACATTGTGGACGAAAGGACCACCTTGCAAAATTTTGTTATGATAGACTACATAATGTAAATTTTGAAATAGATTTATTTGGGTCAGGAAAGGTGCTACTAACCCCATGGACCCAATAGAGTATGAGTACCAAAATCCACTCCTATTTTATTGATGTAGGTGTGGGCCCTCACATGATGTGAGAGATATTGGTGCCTTGAGGTGAATGCGTTCCAAGCTAAACGGTGACAATTTTGGATGCATCACTTTCAATGGGAGTTTGCTGGGAGGACCACCCACGGTTTGGAGAACTAGAGATAAACCTTATTGGTTTGGTAACTATCTCTAACTCCCATTTAGTTTACATGCTTTCATTATTGTTTTTTAGCATGTTTTAGTTTTTCATGATTATTATGTTAATGCCATGTTAATTAAACTAGTGATATGCATATGCAGTCTTTGAGATACACCCAGTTTATATGGACTATTACTTTAGTGTTCTCACTTTTAGTTTAACTATTGTGTATATCCTTATTCTAAGACATGTGCATTTATATAATAATCATATTGATTTATGTTTATGATCTCGCATTTCATGTTTTGATTACATGTTTGGATGTAACCTTCATTAAAACTTATGTATATACTTGTACAACTAATGAGCCACACTTGATTTTTGTATATTTGTGCTTAATTGCTCATTTGTACCCATTAGATGTACTAGTATAGCCTAGTTTTGACGATTCGTGCATTTTGACTTGTATTCCCTATATTTTATATATGTTTTTCATGATAATGTGTTTTGCTTCATGTATATGTCAATTTTGCCAAAACTTTAAATATACATGTATACCCTTGAGTCACTTGTCTTTCATGCAAATTCTATTATGGACTCATATGTGTTTGGGATATGTATGTATACTTTTAGTTTAGACTGAACATACATATACCTTGAAGCCTATTTAGTTTTGATGATTTTCATATTTATGAAGGAATTTCATTGAGTTTCATTGCCTACCTCCATGATGTGGATTACATGATTCTTACTCTCATATTATTTTTGTTTACTTATGATTTTTATTTCATGAGATATATGTGCCTTTTAGACCTTGGGTGTCATCATCGTGTGTCTTACATGTTTTTCATGGAATATATTCATGTTTTATTCCTTGCTTGAATGATTTCGCACTAATTTTCAAATATTATCTTTAAACTAGTCTTTATTCTTCACTTGGTATAGTTTTCAATTATGCTAAAATATTTTTCAATCATATTTTTGAAAACCCCTTCGTTCAAAGTGTGGTTGGATGGGCGACCATGCCTCGTATGCTCAAATTGAAAATCTATTTAAACATGTGCATGAATATGGAGGTTAATTATGAGTAATACACTTGATCCTCATATTTTTTTCAATTGGTATAACAATTGATTTTTTTTGGTTGTATACTCATATTTGTGTTTTCTATATATGTATGCCTCAAACTTCAAATAGTATCAATTCGATTGGGTTTTTAATTTTCATACATATATATGTGATTTGATTATGCTTACAATATTTTTACATCTTAAGCACAAATTATGTTTATGCTAAACTTGATTTACTCCTAAATGTTAATTATTTTTCAATTGGTATCTTATACAAGCTTATGCATCGTTTTTATTGGTATTTCATAAAGGGAGAGAAAAATTCATGTTTTACCTTTCAATTGGTTTTATTTTCATTGGTATTTTACTCCCATTCCTTATGATAAAAAATGATATTATTCAATTGATATCTTACTTTTCAATTAGTTTCCTGTGCTCCTAATGAAAAACATTTTCAATTGGTATATGCTAACATTTTCAATATTGGTATTAAGAATCGTAAATTGATATTATTCTCTATTTGGTTTTCTATTACAAAATGATTTTAATGTTTAACCAAAAAGGTTGGTTCGTATTTTTCAATTGGTATCATGCTTCATTTTAAATTGGTATCTATATTGAAATGAGTTGTGTTTACCTAAAAATTTGTTTTTTACTTTCTATTGGTATCAAAACTTACAATATATATTCTTTCAATTGGTATCAAGTTCTACAATATATAGATATTTCAATTGGTATCAAAAGCATACATTGTCTCAGTTTATTTTGATATCAAGATTTATAAGATTTTTTAAATTGGTATCAAGATATTTTCAATTGATATCTTTTAGTATCTTAAAAGTTTTGTTTACTTTCAATTGGTATCTTAAAAATGTTTTGTTTATTTTCAATTGGTATCATAAATTGGTATCATGATGTTTCGATGTATACCTTTATCATAAATTGATATATTTTTCAATTGGTATCGCATTGTTTTGATTTGTATTGTTTATATGTAAGGGAAGCTTAACATCTTCTCTTTATATAGATTTATGTTGAGTGTATTTCATATTGAAGTGATTGACCTTTCTTTAGTATGTAGTACACGTGTGTAGAGGGAGCTTCACATCTCTTTCTATACATTATATACTATGCGTCATGTGATTAGGATTTAGTCATCTTTTTTTCATATAATGCATGTATGCAGGGGGAGTTAACTTTACGTCTCTCCTCTTCATGAATGTATATCGCATATACACCATTCTTGTTAGATTTAATTAAGAGGAAGAAAATGGTTTTTGAGTTTATTTATGCCCATTTGTTGATGATTTGACAAAAGGGGGAGAGAAATTTGGAGTTATGCATGAGAAATTTGGAGTTTAATATATGCATATGATGATTTGACAAATAGAGAAATTTGGAGTTTTATATATGCATACTTATGTCATCTATATGCATGATTATTTTTTTCCCAATTGGTATCAGAGCATATATGTTTTTTGTTTTTAATTAGTATCAAAGCATATATATGTGAGGGGGAGCTTCTATAAAGCTTAACTTTAATCCATGCATATATAACTCCATGAGTTTTGTCATCATCAAAAAGGGGGAGATTGTTGGCCCAGAGGCCCATCACTCTAGTTTTGATGATGATTAACTCATGTAGTTATAGTTTACTAATAACCTTGTGATATTTAATTTCAGATATTTGATCAAGATATTAGTAGGTGATTAGCTTCAGCAAAGGAGTTTTGGAGCTTTCACATGTTGATTCAAGAGCTCGAGCGTCAAGATCGCATCTAATACTCAGTTGGAGTCAAGCTCGTTGGATCGCGTTTGGATCAAGTCGGCTTGGAGACAAAAAGACCTCGGTCTGTTTAGTTTAGTATGTTTAGATCTTGTGTAAAGATTAGATAGTGTTGATATGCTCAAGTTCACACACACAAAAGTTTTCAGTTTATTGGTTTTTAGTTTAACCGGTCTTAGATTTCACGTCAAAAGCATAGATATATATATGTATATTGGATTCTATCCATATACAATATGCTTCAAATTTGTTTCAATATCATGTTTTTGTATTTACATGCGTTTTGGAAAATCGGATTTTCATTTTAAAAGTTTAGTTTTTGGAAAATACCGATTTTGGTTTAGAGCCTAATTTTAATATCACAAAAATGGTTCAAATAGTTTGTAATATGTGTTGAATTTTAGTCACACATATTTGTATTTCAAAAATCTTAAAGAACTTATTTTGTGGAATCTATGTGTATTTTATGGGATTTTTTAGAAAGCAAAAAGACAAGTTTTTAATCCCCATAATGTTTAGACCTGGCTGTCTGCCTGTCGACCGGACGGTCGACCGAGAAGGCGTCGGTCGACCAGTCTGGTCGACCGATGTGCACAGGCGTGCACAAGCCAAATGGCTGGAAGGCCGGTTGACCTGTCGGTCGACCCTCCAGAGAGCTCTGCTCTCTGGAAATGGCCCCGGTCGACCGGGCGGTCGATCGACAGAGAGCTGTTGCTCTTTGTATCCAGTCCCGGTTGATCGGGCGGTCGACCGGTGGCTCAACGGTCATAAAAATAACCGTTGGCCAGTTGACCGGGCGGTTGACCGGAAGGGCAATTTTGCCCTTTGTCAGACTGCCAACGGGCAGATTTTGGTGGGTTATAAATACCCATCTTCTTGAGCTGTTTTAGATAAGTTTTTCAAGAGCAAAAATTCCCATCTTCTTAAGTGTTTTAACAACAAGTTTTTAAAAGAGTTTTGGGCTTAAAGATTTTATCTTTATTTGTTTTTAAGGGGTTGGAAAAATCAAGAAAAGGAGAAGTCTTTGGGAGTTGTTTTGATCTTCATTTATATTTCAATTTAGAGTTTTTTCCAAGAGTTTTTCTTTGTGATTTTGATTTCCAAACCCTTTATTTTCTCACACTTGAGCTATCTATCATTCTATCTATTAGAATCTTATTTTGTGAGGATTATTGGTTTGTGGTTATTGAGACCACCAAGAGTTGTAATCTTTCTTTGCTTTGTGTTATCCCTCTAGTGAGGTGATTGTGGAGGAGTTTGGTTTTGTTGATATCCCTCTAAGTGTAGAGGTGATTGTGGAGGTTGTGTTGGTATCCCTCTAGTGAGAGGTGATTGTTGTTGATTGGCTTAGTGCCCATTCTTTTAAGTGTAGAGGTGATAGTTGTTGTGCCTTGCCTCTAGTGTAAAGGTTGTGTTGGTTGAGTGAGGAGTTGTGTACTCCAAAGTTGTATTACCCAAATCCTCAGTGGAGGTTCCCTGTGTGGGAAGCCCTGTGTGGACGATATAGTGAAAATACTTCTGTGTGAAGGCGAGGACGTAGAGCAGTGGCTCGAACCTCGAAACATATCTTGGTGTTTGCGTTTGATCCACTATCTCTAAACTCTCTTTTATATTGTGCCTTGCATTATTTCATATTGTTCATATCATACTTATATGCTTGGTATTGCTTGTGTGTGCCCATACTTGTGTTCAACCAAGAAAGCTTCAAATAGTACCTCAACTCTTATTTAGAGGAATTTAGAGTAGACAATCCAGAGCCCTTCACCGGAATTCAGATACACTCTTTGGTTATACTAAGTGTGTTGCAATTTATTTTTAATTCCGCATCATTTGTCATTAGATTAGCCATACATCTATTCACCCCCCTTTAGGTGTTCTTTCACTTGTTTCCCCACAGAATTACGTGATCCCTCGTGCATTCTCATTAACCGAGCCATGTTCCAACAATGTAGCGGAATACAATGCTCTTTTGATTGGGATGCAAATAGCCGATGAGATTGGTGTTAAAAATCTCGAAGCATATGGTGACTCTAAGCTCATCGTTAATCAAGTTTGTGGGGAGTACGAAGTCAGACATGAAGACTTAGTACCTTATTATAATGCAACTATTTACATGGCCGAGTGGTTAAGAAACTTTTACATCGACCATGTATCTCGCCAGCAAAACGCGTATGCAGATGCACTGGCATCTCTCGGCTTCCTTGGCTCTTTCAGTCGGAGTAGTAGAGAAAATACTTGTCTACAGCCATGACTTGTATTGTCCAAGGTTCGCTTTTGAAGACCACCAAAAGCCGACAGGAGACCTTCAAGTCAAAGAAGCTCTAGAGACTTTAACAGGACCAGAGCTCAGGGATTGGCGATTCCCATACATCAACTACGCACTATACGACATTCTACCTGATGACCCCAAAGAGGAGGCTACCATTAGAAGGAAAGCCTCTAAATTCTACTATAATGCGATCACGTGAATACTATATTGCCTATCGCATGATGGGATCCTCCTCCGCTGCCTGTCACAGAAGGAGGCACATGAAGTACTCAAAGAAGCGCATAACGGCATGTGTGGAGCTCATCAGCCGGACCCGAAACTTGAGGATCGACTTCGAAGACTCGGATATTATTGGCCAAAGATGATCTCTGGCGCCATCACTTATGCTAAGCGATGCCACACTTGTCAGATCCATGGTGACTTTATTCACCAGGCACCGGGACATCTTCGCCCTACAACTTCTTCCTGGCCATTCGAAATGTGGGGAATGGACGTGGTTGGCCCCATCAGACCATCGGTTCATCTTAGCCATAACCGATTACTTCTCTAAATGGGCCAAAGCTATCCCCTTGAGGGAGGTAAAGACATCTGACATGGTCAAATTCATTAAACATTACGTCATTTACCGCTTTGGCGTGCCACGACGAATTATCCATGATAATGGGCCTCAGTTCGTCAGCCAAGCCTTTTAGAGGTTCTGTAACAAGTTCAGAATTCAGAGTGTGTCTTCAACAATATACTATCCAGCAGCTAACGACTTTGCAGAAGCTTTCAACAAGATTATTGGAAAACTTCTCAAGAAATTCGTCTCGAAAAGCCAACGTGACTTGGACGACAAATTAGGTGAATGCTTATGGGCTTATCGCACGATGGTCCGAACCCCGACGAAAGCTACACCATTCTCTTTAGTATATGGGTGTGAAGCTGTACTCCCATTAGAAATCTAGATCCCATCTCTACGTGTCGCCTTGACATCAGAGATGACAAATGAGGAGAAGCATCAATTTCGACTCCAGGAGCTCGAGGATTTAGATGATAAACACCTACAAGCTCAACAGCAAATCGAGCTCCATCAAGCTCAAATTATCAGAGCCTTCAACAAGAAAGTCAAGGAGCGGACTTTCAAGAAAGGTGACATGATCTTAGCCGTCAGAAGACCCATGGTGATGACGCATAAGACCAAAGAAAAATTTCAGCCCAAATGGGAAGGACCATTCGTAGTGGAGTCAGTCTACTCAAATGGAGCATACCGCCTAATAACACCAGACCGCCTAACACACCAGACGGCGATACGCTCATGATGTTAATTAATGGCAAATTCTTGAAGAAATACTATCCTTGATAGCATTCTTCTACTGATCAGGTTAATAATACACCTCTGATCAAAACTCTAGATCCAAGATGTTTGGAGGAACACTAAAGAAAAGCTTCTTTCTTCCTTCACTGGATCATATCACGATCGAGCAGTGTCGAGCCGATCGAGCAGTGTCGAGCTGATCGAGCGCTGGTTACATCATGATGCATG
Organism: Agave tequilana; assembly: GCA_038442645.1. Taxonomy (NCBI): domain Eukaryota; kingdom Viridiplantae; phylum Streptophyta; class Magnoliopsida; order Asparagales; family Asparagaceae; genus Agave; species Agave tequilana. The sequence goes on along the minus strand of JAVJIF010011713.1, from coordinate 99,118 downwards.
ATGTAAACATTGAAGAAGATACAAAGTGCAAGACTTTGGTTTTAGCCTTGTTACTCTTCTCTAGTGTACCTATGGACATCCGACGTCTCCGACGGCTAAGGATAGAGGAAAATGTTGGCTTTTAAGTCCAACATAAGTCTTCGACAACTCATCATGCTGAGGGGGATAGCATGGCTAGCCCAACTCAAACGGTAGTTTGGTAAAGACACCAAATTCGTTGATAACTGAGGGTTTGCTAAAAATCTTAAGGGACTTGGTCCCATCCTCTCCTCCAAAATCTCCTACCTATTCTCACCTACAGAATGGTAGGGCCACAAAAATACCTATGTTCATTCCTCCAATGAAATGAGCTGGAACTTGTCACGTTGACAATAAACCTCTGACAAGCTAGATTCCCGATCCCCAACGGATTCAGTCAAGTTAATATTAAACCTCTGACAACGAAACTCATTTAAAATCTCCGTTGTTATGTTAATATTACACCTCTAACAACACGCCTTCCATGTCCCTAGAAAATCAATGATTGTCACGTTAATATTACACCTCTGACAATTCATTTCATTTTCCACCAAAGTCCCTGCCAATTCTCATTAATGGAGTGGTAGGTCCACAGACTCAATCATTGTTAAGTTTAATACTACACCTCTAACAATGGAAAGTTTCAATACTCCCCAGCGAGTACGAACTTTATTTGTCTCTCCCTTGCCTAGAGTGACAAGTCCTCAAAATTGCTCATATCGCAAATCAACTACTGTCATGTTATTATTACATCTCTGACAAATTACTGTTAAGTTTAACACTACACCTCTAACAGTGATTAAGTCGCTGCCAAGTTCAATATTAACCCTTTGAGTCACTTTTTCTCAGGCTTCTATATCGAAGCTGGGATGAGCGATGCTAAGTTTAACACCACACCTCTAGCATCCAGTTTATTGTTAAGTTCAACAATACACCTATGATAATGACTTTCCCTCGAACTTCCATATCGAAGTCGAGATGACTAATGCTGAGTTAACATCACACCTCTAGCATTACCTCCACTGTCAAGTTTAACACTACACCTATGACAATGATGTTTCTAGTTTTCCTAAATGAAACTGAAACTCCCGTGGAGCTAAGTTAACATCACACCTCTAGCTCACATTCTTGTCAAGTTAATACCACACCTCTGATAAGATCTGATTTAACCCGTTAAGTTAATATCATACCTCTGACGGTAAAGATTCTTCTAGATCCCAAATGAGTCTAGTTTCACTTGTCATTCTCATCCATAGATTGGCAAGTCCACGAAAATTATCCCACTCCTGTCAAGTTAATATCACACATCTGACAGTAACTTTAAATTCCTTTTTGGCTTGCTAAATAAATATCACATTTCTAGCAAATTAAAATAAATCACTTCTATTTGTTTGATTTTCAATACAAGGAGGAAGTCAAGATATATAAGAAGACAAGAAAAAGTGTCACTTTTATTGATATTCAAGCATATAGAAGTGATACAAGACGCTCTTTTATACAATAAGATTGAGTGTTACAACAAAGGAGTATAAAGAAGTCCCTTTACTCAGTGAAAGGTTGCACTCACTACTTAAACATTAAAGATACATGAAGCTCGTCTTCTAGACCGCGGTAAGGAAAAGCGGATCGACTTCTTGAGAATAATGGTGTTTCTCGAGATTGAAATGCAGGGGAGCATTCTGATTCCACCCGACCAACTGGTGTAGGCCGTAATCCTCCGCTTAATGAGCATCTCTACCACCAGAAAGTCATCCAACGAGCATGGGTTTTTCGTCGCTGTCACTTCTTTGAGCAAGATTGGTGAAGGGAGGATCCGAGACCTTGTTGGTGATATCCTCTTTCCTGTGGCCTTCAAAGGCGCCATACCCACTGTGACCATGAAGAACCCGGGGCATTACTGGTGCGTCATGTCTAATAAGGCCTTGACGGGTTACCAGTAACCGCGCGGATACTTCTTGCCCATGGTTAGGAGTTCTGACACCCTAAGTGCTCGCCAATCGAATGAGCTGGCCAGTCCAAATATTCTCCCATGAACCCGGTAAAGACGCAGAAGACTAACGTGAGGCTGCCAGAACCTGCAAGGAACAAAAACCCGAGGGTTAAAATTCTGCAAAGACAGGAACAGGGAATATGAGGCACAAACACAAGACTAAAGTCATGAACTCCAGACGCGGAGTTTACCGATGCAGAGAATATGGATCCAAATGCAGTCTGGTTTTAGATTTGCGTCCGAGATATGAGACGAGAGGCATAAATCAAGAACGCAGACGCGGGTCTTAAAAACTACCTGAGGTAACTTCAAGACGGAGAGTTCGCCACACTCACGTTTGAGACGCAGAGCGTTCCATATTCGCGTCCAGAAGTCTCAAAAGAGCAGAAGTCTCAAAAGAGTAGACTTAAAATTTTCTAAGGGCTTGTTTGGTTAAGGGTGGAAGTGAGGAAGTAAAGAAGTGGTGATAGTTCCCTTTGGAACTTGGGAATTGAAGTGGAAAAATTGACCACAAAGTTGACCGCAAAATAATATTAAAATAAAAATTAATTAAGAAAAATAAAAAATGGACTGTAATTAGAATGCAAGTGAGATTTACATGATCAAAAAATTAATTGTTTTGTGCTACAACTTATTACAAATGAGATTTACATGACCACAAAATTAATTGTATCACTCTGGAAGTGAGGAAATGGTTGTGTAAAAGAGAAAAGGAAAAGGGTTTTCTTATTTTCTTTTTCTGGTGTTTGGATAGATAGGGAAGTGAGCAATTATACTTCCCAATTTCCTTACTTCTGCCCACTTTCTTAGAACCAAACACGCCCTAAGTCAAGAACCCCAAACGCGAGCTTCATATGCAAAACTCGCTTTTCAAGATCCAAACGAAGAGTTCATCACACTCGCGTCTGAAGAACTTGAGACCTAGATTTTGAAGTCAATAAGCTCGTGTTTCATCAAGAAATCTGGAAGGCGCATCTACAGAACAGGAGCGCGTCAATTAGATTGCAAGAGGAAATCAAGAGACAGTCTCTTCATGGACAGGGAAGACAACTTCAGAGAGACCGAGTATTTCATGGCAAAAGATAGTTCCTACCCGAGGGAGAATTCTCTAGAAGTTGGACTTCATTTGTCATAGCACGACTGTGAAAGCACTTAAAGCAATACTTTTTGATTTTGAAATCACTTGACAGTGGTAATCTTCGAAGAAGATTGAAAGAAAGCATTGAAGCTTTGAGTTCTTGTTGTTTGTCAGAACACATGCCTTTGAAGGGAAGGTAGACAATCAAGACGAAGTCCCTCAGAGTGCATGCTCGCAAAGGATAACAGTCGAGATAAAAGACTGTTAAGAGGCTGAGGCCTATTTATAGGTAAGTCATAAGGCTTATAATTAATGGCATAAAAATCAAAGCCATCAGCCTTAATTCCCGCACGGATATCAAATCTAGTGTGGAGGTGACACGTGGATTATTGCTCCGGGAATACCCAAAGTCACGGTTCCCTAACCGTCAACGTCGACTTGACATTAAAAGATCCAACGTGATCTCCAAGACTGATTGCATGCGACGCGTCAAAGCTGAGAGTCGCGTTTGGATGAGCCAGAGTCGTGACCCCACCAAACAGTTGAGAGTCGCGTCTCTCTTAATGAGCCAGAGTCCGCGTCTCTACTACAAACGAGAGCCGCGTCTCAATCACAAACTCAGTGCAACCTGAGTTTATCATTCACGGCCGTGTCCTAACAAAACGACTAAGAACTGCATTTCCACAAATAGTCAAGGGTTGCGACTATGAAAGCCGAGTTTATCCAAGCAACAAAGAGTCTGTCTAATTCTCAAAGATAGAGAAGGAACGAAGACGAGGCAAAAATTTAATAACTTTTATTATTTGATAAAAAAGTGATAAAATAATACAAAACACTCTCTTATTTGACAAATGGAGTGTTATGAAAAATGGGGAAATACAAAAAGGGGAAGAAGGCTAATAATCCTGCTCCACTAAAGAATGTATCCGTTCCCAGAGGCGCTGCATCTCCTGTTGGCGTGCCTTCTCAGCTTCCGCCAAAACTTGAACCCACAACTTTTCCTCTGATAAGAATCTCTTCATAGCCATCTGCGTCTGAAGAGACTCCAACCTGGAGGAATAAGCAGCAAGGTTTTCTTGAACTTGCATCTTGGCAGTTCCCAGCTCTTCCAGCTTTTTTCTGGCGACAACAAGTTTTTGCTCGTTGACTTGAATCAAGGCTTGCGCCTTAGCAATAATAGCCTGAGCAGTGGCAATAACTTGCTCCGCACTTTGGATGACGACCTCGGATTCCTTCGAATCGTCAACCAATCTTTGGTAGTCGGCTTGAAAGTTGTGGAGATGACGGGCCTCTTCAGCCATTTGCTCCTCCATCTCTTTTCGCTCGTGTTCTTGAGCGGCGAGGAGCTTACTCAGCATCGACCGAGCCTCGTCCATCGAGCTAACCTTTTCCAGGGTCTTTAGTTCCCTCAGGCATATCCCCAACTGTTCAACCAGCATCAGATACGCCTTAGCTTGCTCAGGGCTTCCAGTGTGACGGATGTTCTTGATCTAATTCTCAAGAAGCATTCGAGCAAATTCGAAGGAACTTCCCCAGAAAGGACCAACTCAATGCAAGACTTCATGGAAGCGAAAAATTGTTGCACCATTTGATGCGCTAGTTCTTTCATGATGTCGGTGGCTGGAGATGACCCTGCCGGTGCACTCCCGGATCCCCTCTCTATGACAGGATGAGTAACATCCGCAGAAATGGGAGCTGACTCAACTTGTGCAGGGACGAGGCCGACAACAGGCTCTTCCGACGCTGAGGCCGAGGCCAACACCTCCGGAATGGCTGTTGTAGTAGCCTCCACAGCAACAGGGGCAACAACAAACTCTACAGCACTAGGTTCACCGGCCGAAGCTTGGACTGCGCTGTCCTCTGCGCCAAGGCTCCCCATGCGATTTTCTACTTGAGTTACCCCAGTACTCTCTGCAACCATAACATTAATGTCAGTGGTAACAATGAAAAGGAGAGTATTTGGCGCGTCTTTCTCTTACCAAGTTGAGGATCTGAAGATGGCAAATCCCTAGACAAGCTACTTGCGGATGAAGGTTCCCCGATCTCAGTGGATACACCCTCATGAGGCATCCCGGTACCAGGAACTTCGAGACCTTCATGTTGGGCCAATTCCTGGATCATCTCAGCAATGTGAGAAGAAGTTGCGCTTCGCTTCCGGTGGTCACCCCTGTAAAAGAAAGGAAATGTTAAGACACTTTCCCAACCTGATGGAGAAACAATTAAGGAGGATAGAAGAAATACCATCAGTGGTAGCAATCTCTCCTGTCGGAGGAACCATCGCAGGGACATATACCTGCATCTCTTCCTCTGATATATACGAGAATTTGCTGGTATCAGGAAGAGCGGGTTCATCGCTGAAGTCGACTTCCTTGTCGGAATAATATTCGTGCTCTTCAGACGATGAAGACGACAATTGGACCCAGGAGGTCTCAGCGATCGGGGCTTTACCACTATGAACCCCAGTAGTAGGGCTGGGCTCAACAACCCGCGAGGTAGGCATCAACACGCTGGGAGACCCAGGTTGTTGCACCTCCGCCTTCTCTCTTGAGTTGAAGAAGGTCCGGGCTGAGTTGAGACTCCGGAAATCTCGACATCGTTCTTCTCCACCCAGTCAACTTCAGGCCGTTCGACTGACGGATTCGCCTGCAGGCTCTCCCTCCTCTAGGATCGCAGGGCCCCTGCTACGCAGACCTCAGGAGCGAAGAATTGGGACTGCCTCCTCTTCTTCTTCCTCCTCCTGCTCAGCACAAGGAGGAATTACTTCAGGCATTTGGGTCAAAGCTTCAGCCTCAGACCCTTTATTAGCCTTCTTTTGGAGCACAAAGGTCAAATTCGGATTAGCGCCACCTATGTGCCCAAAGTGCACTTCTTGGACAAAGGGCTAGAAGAATATCGCACTGCAAAGAGGACAACACACAGTCAGTAATCTAAATGAAAAATGACTAAGTGTTGAAGCTAAGGCGCAGAGTTGAGTCTAGACGCGGAGCTCAGCGAAGCCCGCGTTTAAACCTAAAGACGCGTGGCTCGCACGAAGCCTGCATCTTAAAATTCATAACTTAGAAATTTTTCTAAGTGTTGGACCCAGACGCAGTGTTTTAAATATCAGTTATCGGTGATATACCGGTCGACAAAATTATATACCGGATACCGAATATCGGGTGATATATCGTGATATGTTACTAAATACTGGCAGTTGAAATATCAATAGGCAATACATATAAGATATTATTAAAAGAAAAAGTTATTATCCAAACATCATATAAAAACATCATTGAAATACTACAATGAACATTGAATAAAATAAAACGATCTCTCAAGCAAAAAATAATAATAATTATCCAAATAAGTAACTATATCGGTGGATATATCAGATATTTCATCTCGGATATCGGCTGATATATCGGCCACGTGGCGATATATCGGCTCATATCGGTCCAAAACGATATTCGATAAATTTTTGTACTTATTGTATCCTTTTGGATAAAATAACCAGTATCTCGGCCGATATATCGGTATATCGGCCGATATTTAAAACAATGCCCAGACAAAGATTCAGTGAAGCCCGCGTCCAACCTCAGAGACGCGAGGCTCACATTAAATCCGCGTCTGAACTCCCCTACTTAGGATAATTCTCTAAGTGTCAGGATTAAACGCAAGGCTCAACGAAGCCCGCGTTTAATAAGCAGATACGGACTCAAGCTGATGAAGCGAAGACGCGGAGGTCGTCAAACCCGCGTCTTGCCTACCAGTACAAGAGCCGCGTCTAAAAATCAAATACGGGCATAAGCCTCGTGTTAGCGATTCAAATTCGGAAGAGACTTAAGAGTTAAGAAAACTCTTCAAGCCCCTTTAATGGTGGAAACCAGTTCAGATGGTTTTATTACCTAAAATGGGAGCCTCCTGCATGGAAGGACTGCCCATTTGAGCTTTTGGAGCGACAACACTCGAGGACAAGGCAACATGTTTGGTCTTTGGCGCCATTTCGACCGTGAAATCGGTGTTAAAGACGAAGGAAAGTGGAAAAAGCTTTAATATTTTCTTAACTTTTGAAAAATTCTCGACGCAAGGCTCAATGAGAAGAAGAAGAGTTTAATGATGACTCTTGAAAGACTGTAGTCTTTTTATAGACACAGTGATTCACAGAGATACGCGGCGCATGTCTTGAGGCCCAATCTTCGCCCGACGCGTGGCGTACGTCTTGAACGAACGCGAATCTCGCGTGTTAAGGGAAAGGCGTCCCCTCAACTCCGTCAGACACGGGGCAACGCGCCTAGAACGCTGGTCTTGCGTTTAACAAAGCCGCGTCCCTTCAAGGGTCGCTTCTCTTCAGCAAAGTGAGAGCTGCGTCTATTCAACAGAGTGAGAGTTGCGTCTTCACTTCAAAGACACCAGCTCAGAGCACTGAGGAGGTCTGGACTGCGTATCTAGACACTCACGACGATCTTTTCTGGTGGCTGCAAAGGGTTTTACAGTACACTCACGAAGACCACATTCCAGACAGGATCAAGCTCAGAGTACCTCAAATGATTGTCTGTCCAATCATAAGAAGCATGAATTCAACCAAAGTCCAAAGTATTTCGAAATCCATCCCAGTCAATCGCGGAATATTAAAAACTTTGGAGGGGGTTCTATAGACTGTCCAAAAATCACTGAGGACAAGTCATCAGAAAGTAGAGTCCAAACTCCAGACGCAAGGCTAATCATAGCCGCTGGCGCAGCACCAAGACGCGAGGGTTGAAACCCGCGTCTCAACATCACTACAATGACCAAGACGCAGAGCTTGAAAGCTGCACCTCAGCATCAAGACGCGAGGGTCGAAACCCGCGTCTCTGCTTCACTAAAATGGCCAAGACGCAGAGGTTGAAACTTGCGTTTCAGTCATCTACGCAATACCCAGACGCAGAGCCCGAAGCCCGCGTCTCACATAAAGCTTGACGCAGACTTTCAACCAAACGCGATGCTCAAGTGTTACCTCAACGGCTAAACACGAGGCTCGAAGCTCGCGTTTCAACTACAAAGGAACCCTGCGTCTCGGTTATAACTGCCCTCATTACTGGGTCAATTACTGCCCACGTAATAAGGGAGTTAACCCCTATTATGGAGTGTTTTTAGGGGACAATTTTACCCCTGAAATCCCTATAAATAGCTCAGTTTGCTATTGGAGGGTGAGGAGTAGATGGTTGGTCGTCAGAAGTTTTGATAAAAAATTAGAATCTTTAGCTGAGGAATACAAAAGAGTTCAACTCTTCCAACAACTTGCTGAGTTCAAGTTTGTTCTCGTCTAAAGTCTCTTTGTGATTTTATCGGATAGGAGCTGTGTTACTTCGTCCATCGTCCAAAGAGAAGATTCCCAGAAGATCGTGACGTTCACCCGATCAACGGAAAACATGACTTACTTTCCACCGCTACATCAAGAACCCAACATTAAACTAAGGGAAAATTTGGGCTTGATATCTTCCCTCTCTTGTAGTCGGATTATTGATCTGTTGTAACTTTTTTACAGTCAAATAAAGAATTTACATGCTTTCAATTTTTCCCATCGAACTACGACTTTTGGGCTGCATTTCCAGCCTTTACCATCTCTTGTTTGGTGCCGGTATTGTTCGAATTGTAGGCCAGAATCGTGGTTCGAGCTTGGTTTTGCCATGATTCACACTCGATTTGCGCCGTTCTCGAGGCAACCATCTTTCGCTGTTCATGATATTTTTGGGTGATTTCAGCTTTTCGGTGTGAGTACTTCCCCTAGATTCCTTAGAGGAATTTTGCATTTGGGTGTGAATGACTCACCCCTCAGGTGATATTGTTAGCTGTTAAATTACTTGCAACTACTATTTGGATTGTGATAATTTGTTAGTTGAATTGCTATTTGCTTCTATCTAGTTGTTGCATTAGTGTTTTGTCACTTTTCATCATTTTATGAGTTCATTTTATTTACATTTAGAATTTGAACTTTTAGTATATTTTATTCACTTAGTGCGCGCATTTAGTTTACTTGAGTCTATGATTCTCTATTGTATCTGCTTGTTTGCTTGATTTGCATTTGTGGCCATCATGACTAGTCAATATTATAAGAACCACCTCTTAGATCAGTTACACAATCTTTGTCAGGGTCATATGTCCATTCAGGATTACGTAGCCATATTTGAGGACTTAACTCGTCGTAGTGATGTGAGAGAACACGTTCTGAGACTAAAATAGGTTTGTTTAGGATTTTAATGCCCAAAATAAGGCGTGCTATGATCACTGTCTCCTATAATTTAAACACTGTTGAAGAGGTTTTTGATGTTGCCTTCAGAATAAACTTGATTTTCAAAACGTTATTCAATGCTAAGGCCTGGTGTTCTAAGTGTAAGGGATATGGATATTATGATTATCAGGGCCCCTCAAAGAGTCTACAGGTTAGAACTGTGCCTAGTGATGATGTTGATGACTCAAAGATTATTGAGTATGTCTATGTTCTTCCTAAGACTGCTAGTATAATTGAAGACATACCAGTTGGTTCCGGTACACTGATTATTGATGAGGCCCACGTGTCTTTTGATAGTACCAGTGATGATGTGAATGAAATAGTTGAGTCTAATATGCCCGCAGTGCCTAGTAGGTGATTTGAGTTCCCTTGTGCTGATTAGGGGTTTATGATCGTTCTTAATAGGTTATCTTCAGGAGAGTCATCTGAATTCCTTACCATGATTCAGCATTTGATTTTTGGTGTCTTTTTTTACTGGTTGCTAAGAGTTTGTGCCTAAATTTAGCGTACCAACATTAAAGGGGTTAGATGTGTGTCATCCTAGGCAGCCCATATATCTCTTTTTTCATCCTTAGGAATTATGCCTAGAGTGCCTACCGCATTGTTTTTGCATGTTGCACATGTTGATAATATCACTATAGCAATTTGCAATGACACTTGTAAATTTGCTGCATACCCATGTAGTATTTTGCGAAAATTTACAGTTGATAATTAGGTGATGGTTATGAGTCACCTTGAGACCGTGAGGAAGTTACATGTTTGGCGTATAGATTTCAGTAGATTCTGAAGAGGAGTGCCTTCATTGCTTACGAGTTGGACATTCCATGGGACTCTGGTATTATGATGCGCCTTTGTCTATTATCAGTGCCTTGATCGAGCTACCATCTTTTACAGTCGATCCGTCAAAGAGACCAGTTCCACCTCCACCATCATGGTCTCAATGTGATGTACCAGTGCTACTGTCACGACTACCACCTTGGCTCGATTGAGATGCTTTGTGAGGGGAGTCCTCACTCGACAGGGTCGAGTTTCTCCCACCTCGGGGAAATGATGAGGAAATCACACCAGTATTTTATTGTCTTAATTTATTTTTGAGTCTAGTTGTTTCTATTATTATGTTTAGTACCACATCAGTTATTTCCAAGAAGTGCCCTTTTGTCAAGCTTATAAATAGGACTCAGTACTTTTTTATTGTTAGACAATAAATGAATTAAAATTTTCAGTTAAAATTACAGAGCTTTGAGTTTTTGAGATTGAGGGTGTGAAGCCTGTGGCATAAGGGATGTGAAGCGGGTGTGAAGCCTAAAATCTATCCGGTTCATATCTTATTTCTTAAACCCCAATTTCTCTTATTATTTTCTTAGCAAAATCCTAGTTTCCTATTTCTTTGATCTGAAAGTGATTGCGATCCTCCCGTATTACATCTATCTTTAGGATTGCATCACCGTAAAGTGTCATATGGTTTCATAAGCTTGTGGAATTCTTGAAGATCTTATGCTTAAAATGCATTAATGATATCAATAAAATAAAATTACAGAAGTTAACTTGTGGGATCTAGCAATCACTATGCTAAGTTTGTATTCTTAAATAGCTGGCATCTTAGCTTTGTGTGCTGAAGATGATATTTTAGTTTGGGATATAACAACAAGGACTTGGTGCAGTGGGCATTAGGAAATATTTAGAGGGGAAATGAGTTCTAACTTTTAACTAGATTTTCAAATGTTTAAAAACTTGAAATTTACGGCTTCCTAATTGTTAGATATATTTTCATGCTGATAAAAGGCCTGAAAAGTTACGATCATTCAGAATTGCAATCATGAACACAGGAAATATCATTTAGATGCTTTTTTTTATTAGCTTACATAGTATTTGTACGGTATCAACTGAGTTACACAAGTGACGTGAGGGAGACATACATTGTTTCATCCACTATGTTATACGTAAAGCTGGCATCTGAGCAAAGATATTTAGATTTTTTATTTTTGTTGCATGAAATAAGAGTTTGATTTCACTGACAAACAGCAAACTTGTGGCACATTTTGAGTCATCTTTTATTGAAAAGACTTGAGAGTCAGCTCATCCCTATTTGTTACATCATCAAAATGTACAATTTGAGGTCCTGTAATGGGAAGCTAATTTTATTTGAATCCACAGGCACACCTTCTAAACTTGTGCTCGGGTGTCCAGCTCGAATTAACAGATATTACAAACTAAGTACATTCTTTTGATATCTATTGAGATATATTTTTAGCTCTTAGTGCAAAATGTTTGACTTTGTTTTTTACAACCTGCTCGATCTATTCTAGACAAAATAAATTTTCTTCCTGGAAACGTGTCTGATGTATTTAATATAACCCGAACAGGACATACACATGTTGCGGAAGCTCTTGGTGTGCCACTTCACATCTTCTTCACAATGCCTTGGACGTAAGTCTATATTGAACTCCCCAGCACTATTGCCCAAGTTTTTCTTTTTTTCATGTTGGGAGATTGTAGCATTATAAATGGTGTAAATTTTGTCCTGTATCATGTTATAAAATTGTTGATGAAACTGCCTGCCTGGTAACTGGTTATTTGTTGGCTACTGAATTGTGGTGTCAATATCATGCATGTGCATACTTACCTTTTTCCTTCAAGTCAATTTTATGCACAAACATCAAGTTATTTGTTGGACTTGCCTATTTATTCTTTTGCCAGTGGTATATTCCAGAAATGGCATCTTTAACTATAATTCTTATGACATATAATATTCCTGGTCAAGACAAACCATAAATTCATCCTTTTCCTTTTGTAAGCTAAATTTTAGGTTCTCCCCTTACTTATAGGTACTTTAATAACTTCATTAACAGAGTAGAAAATATTCAAACTCATTTAATTGGAGTTCTGAAGTTCGCAAAACTTGTCTGTGATTATTATATCTCTTTTCTTTTTCTTGTTGTCAATCATCTCAAGAAAACCCATGACTTTGAAGATCTGAAATGCGGTGTGCATGAATCAGTAGGGTGTGGTTGCTCTTCTATACCCTAACCTCTTAATTAACATGGCTTTATTCTGTTTAGACTTTAGAGTGGATTTACCTGTTTATACGTAAGCTTACCTACTTTCTTATTTTGGCTTTCAGCATATTCTGTTGATACTAATTATCAATTCTTAATTAAATTAATAACTTTTATTTAATATGACAGTAAAATGAAGCAGTTTTGGGGTATGGGCACAAATATTGATGTTTGTTTGGAGCCAAAAAAATATTCACTGTTAGATTGTTAAGATAGGTACTCAAAGCCAGTAGGACGTTGCTTTCCAGTACAACCTTGTGTCTCTTGCCTACTGTTTTAACTTTTAAGTAAAGACTGATTGATTACGTAGGAAAATTTTATTAAGCGCTAAAGAACTACTTTATTTATTCTCAAAAGAACTACGGACCAATCCTCTCTCCTTATATAGACTCAAACAAAATTAAATCCTACTTGAATTATTACTATAACTCCAAATACTATTATGACTAAGACTCTAAATACTATTAGAACCCTATAACAAATTATTAATTATATATAACATCCCCTCTCAAACAAAATCATCCTACTTGAATTATTACTATAACTCCAAATACTATTAGGACTAAGACTCTTAAATAGTATTAGGACTCTATAACGAATTATTAATTATTTCTAACATCCCTCTCATTCACAATGGAATGAACATCAGAGTTTGTTTAACAAAAACCGAAAAACCAGTGTTGAAACTGTCAAAATGCTAAAAATAGCTGCAAAAAATGCTGAAACCAAGTACTGAAGTGCTGATATTAAATGTTGAATTGCTGCTTGTGATGCCCAATTGGTGGGCTTGATGCTGATGTTGAATTGCTGATAAGTGCTAAAAAAAACTTCATACTGCTAATGGCAGTAGGATGATGAATGAAGAACAAATCTGAAGCAAAGAATCACCAATCAAAGATCTACCTCTGCAAATTTCGAGTGAATCTTTTAGACGAAAAGAACAAAACCAATCACGGATATGAAACTAAACAGTTCACGAATGAAAGATGATGATCAGTAATGATGAACAGATCTGATGAACAGTAACGATGAAAAATGCTGATGAGAACAATGAATAATTACAACAAATGTATGACATAAAACCTAACACTCTGGTACCATGATAAACTATGAAGGGAAACTTTATTTTAACTGTAAAAAGACTACATTTTTATTAATTCTCAAAAAAAACTACAAAATATAATTCCATAGAATCATAAACAATCCTCTCTTTATATAAGACTAAAAAAAAACCAAATCATATACAAATTATAACTATGACTCCAAATACTATTAGGGCTCTGTAACACTCCAAATACTATTAGAACTCTATAACAAATTATTAATTATACCTAACAAAAAATCTCATCCAGATCTGAGTGTTTGACTTTGGAAACTCTAATCCTTACAGCTACATGATGCTAAAAACTAAAAAGTCAAATATTCAGACTTCAGATTAAAAGTCTCCTAAGGCCTCTATTCAACTTCTTTCTTCTCTCAGGTTTTTCGAGTTCTTAGTGGAAAAATATGCACCGAACTGAAGAATTTGAGATGTAGTTTTGGTTGGGGTTATTGTTTTTTTGTGGAAGTATCTCCTAAATTAAAATATATATGGTTATTGGTTAGGTGATAATATATATTTTTTAAAACTAGACAGAAGCTGACGATTTTCAGTTGTGCATGATGTATGGTTGCTGATAAACTGATGTCTTGTTTGTCCAAATTGAAGTGTCACTGAAATTTCAAGAAATATCTGAATCATACTAGAAAACTTTCTGATTTTGACATCACATCTGAAGCCCTTATGTTATTCATGTTTCTGGCATTTACATATTATATTTTTGTATAGAAATTTAATAGAATGATTTGTAAATGCATTTGTCATCCATAAAATTTTGACCTCAGTCTGTTTTGAGCTCGGGTGATATTTCTTGGGTTAGTGTTATCTGTTTGTGGGTGGGGTAGGTCTAGCCCTATACTAACTGGCATTCCCTATGTATCGATCTTTCTTCTCAAGTGAGCTCCAACCATGAGCTGTAAGATTTTGGCTCATGCTAGACGCTGCCTTGGTTGTAATGCTCATGGCCTTTGTAGTTGTTAAAGCATACTATTTTTTGGAGACAATGCTAATCAATGAAGAAAACAGTTCATGAGAACTTAATATTGCGGACATCAAGCCACATGTATGGCATGTGTTTCACCGGTGGAGAAGATGCCTTGTTCTAGATTCCTAGCAGCTGTAAAATTCTATTTTCTAATTTTTTTTTTTATTTTGAGTTTCTTTATTTTTGGTTTTCTTTTGATAGTTGTAATCTCACTTTAATTGGGAATTTTAGTTTTTAAAAGTTGAAGCTGTAATTCTATTTTGGCTAGAAGTTTTTGTTTGAATTGTATTCAATTTTGTAAAAAGCCTATAAAAGGCATCTTGTATCAAACAATATACAATGAGAATTATTATGAAGAAAATTTCTCAAAATTGTGTGAGTTTGTGATCTCTCTATAATTTCTCTCTTTGTGTGTGAAGTCTTTAGAGAAACCTTTATTAAAGTGTGAAATCCTAGTTACTTTATCCCCTTCCTATCTTTTTTTCCACTCTCGCAAAATCTTAATTCAATATCTGATTCCTTTCTCAAACCCTTATTTCTATTTCTCAATTTCTTTAACAAAAGAAAATAAAAAAATCAGAATTGTTTCTACAGTACTGCTATAATACCAGACCCGGTGTGCTACAGTCCTCGTACCCGCGAGCTACAGTAAACAGACCCGCAACACCAAACAGACCCGTTAAGACATCGTATTGGTTTTCAGCCTGTAACTTGCACATACGAACTCTGTTTCAGGCGATTTTTAAGCTGTTGTGTTCGTGACGATGAGATCTACCAACTGACATCGACTGCAGGTCAATGAGATCTGATGTGATCCTCAGTAGGTACGCACGCTCCTATCCTAATTGATTATTTCAAGTCAGATAATTGATCTCTACCATCTATCAAAAGTGAGATTGTGCGTATCTACTTGTTTTTGAATTCAGTAGCTTTAATATTGATTGTAGAATTTTTTTTTGTGCATAATATATTATCTTTAATTGATTCACGATTGAATTAGATTTGTTTGCGCATCAATGCGCTTTATGAGTTTTAATCTTTTCTTATCAACGAATGTTTCATGTTGGTGAAATGTGATTGAGTGTTTTATTGTTGATTTTCATATACACATACAAGTTTCACATCAACTTGATATCAGAGCACAGTTAGGGTAGGATTTGCATATTAATCATGTTTATTTACTTGCTTGCATTTAGTTTAGATTTTATTCAAAAAATTCACATCTCTAGGCACTTGTTAAGAAACTTTATCGCTTTCTTGCATTTAAAAAAAATAAAAAAATTTAAAAAAATTGCATATAGCAATTCCATCATTCATCTAGATCTTGTCTAGTGCATACCAACTTTAGTGGATTTTCAAACCTACCTTAGATGACATCATTGCCAAGCTTAATATAACCTACTTCTGATCTCAGATAACCTGAACAAAAATTTAGATAGGATCATAGATAATAATTGTGAAGAGGTCTGATAGTCCTGTCTCTTGATAGTCACGCCCGTGATAAAGGCGTTTAGTGACAGAGACTTCTTCAAGCTTAGTCCCACGATTAAATGTTACATGTGTCAAGGTTTTGAGCATGTTGCTGCCAACTGTCCAAGTTCAGTCGAAGTCATTAAAGTTATGAAATCGCCTGTAACAAATCTAGAGCTCCTTCCTCCTTTATTGTCAATTCCTACTGTTGTTGTGTGCTTTGGTCATAACTCTTTTCTCTTCTATTGCCGATACCATCTACTTTCCCCTTGTGTCATATGTTAGGCCCTAAATCAAATTTTTCACATACCTTATCCCCATAGCCGATCAGTATCAAGTCATTGAGTCTGCATCATCATTTGCATCATCTTTGTATCACACGTGCACGAACAACCCACATAGATCAGTGATAAAATTGCGCAAGACAAACCAACCATGAGATACGAGCTAACGATAGGAATATATTATTTACTTTTAATGTTGGTGATGCTTTTCAAAAGTTGCATGCTTGTAGTTTTGATCCATTTTAAATCTTGATGAAATTAAACGATAATATTTATGCTATAAATCTTTTTATAAATGTTGACATCAACTCTACTTTCAATATTGACTGCTTGGTGGATTATAAAGGTCTTGATGTTATCCCACTTGTTGATGATCTTTTCCATGAGCCTATTCTCGAGAGCCTCTTCTTTCACCACTACCAGATATTTTACCCTATACAACATGTCAAGTTGATAAATTTTTAGATGATAAAATTATCACCACCCAAGATGGTGAGATTCGAAAATATCTGATTTGCTGGACAAGAAAAATATCAATTGATGATGCATGGCTAGACTGAAGTGAACTGCCGAAGAAGATTGATCATGAAATTTTGTATGAAAGCACTTTCATTTCTAACTCGATGGAGTCGAGTTCTCTCCAACACGGGGAGAATGATGCGGACATTAAGCCATGTGTATGGCACGTGTTTCACCGATGGAGAAGACGTTTTGTTCCAAATTCTCAGTAGCTGTAGAATTTTATTTTCTAGTTTTTTATTTTGAGTTTTTTAATTTTTTGTTTTCTTTTGATAGTTGTAATCCCACTTTGATTGGGAATTTTAGTTTTTAGAATTGTAATTCTATTTTGATTAGGAGTTTTAGTTCGAATTGTATTCAATTTTATAAAATCTTATAAAATCTTCTTGTATCAAACAATATGCAATGAGAATTATTATGAAGAAAATTTCTCAAAATTGTGTGAATTTGTAATCTCTAGACAATTTTTCTCTGTGTGAAGTCCTTAGAGAAACCCTAATTAGAGTGTGAAACCCTAGTTAGTTTATCCCCTTTCCTATTTTTTTTCCCACTCTTTCAAAATCATAATCTCAATTTCTAATCCCTTTCCAAACCTTTATTTTTATTTCTCAATTTCTTTGACAAAAAAAGCAAAAAAATCAATTTTTTTGCTACAATATTGCTACAGATCATACCCGATGTGCTACAGTTTCTGTACCCGTGATTTACAGTAAACAGACACGCCACACCAACAGACCCGTTAATGCATCGTATTGGTTTTAGCCCGTAATTTGCACATACAGACTCTGATTCAGGCGATTTTTAAGCCGCTGCGTTCGTGTCGACGAGATCTACGCACCAACATCGACTACATGTCATTGAGGTCTGATGTGATCCTCAGTAGGTACACTCTTATCCTAATTAGTTATTTCGAGTCTGATAATTAATCACTGATATTTTATCGATTTAATTGTCTACCAAAAATGAAATTGTGCGTATATGCTTGCCTTTGAATTTCGTAATTTTAATATTGATCGTAGAATCTTTTACCGCATAATATATTATCTTTAATTGACTCACGATTGAATTGGATTTGTTTCCGCATGTTTTTTTTTTTGATTACATCTATCTGCTTTATTAGTTTTAATCTTTTTCCTATCAACGATCGTTTCATGTTGGTGAAGCATAATTGAGTGTTTTATTGCTGATTTTCATACATGCATACACGTTTCACATCACTTAGAGAGACACATTACATGTAATTATTTAGGAGATAATGATGTGTATTCTTATTTCCCGTACATGTAGGCAGGCCAACATATGAATTTCCACATCCTATGGCACGGGTGCCGCAGAGTGCAGCCTACAGGGTATATTTTTAAGACAACTCCAGTACTTCAGTTTGTTTGTCTAATCTTTTGGGATTTGTCGCTAACTGAAAGTTTACTTTTTAAACTATTCAGCTATCCTACATTCTTGTGGACTTAATAGTGTGGTTGGCCATTAGAGGATTCATCAATGACTTCAGGAAACAAAGTTGAACTTGCCTCCTATTGCTTACTTCAGTACGTACTTTGGATCAATATCACATCTGCCAACAGGATACATGTGGAGTCCTCACCTTGTTCCGAAACCAAAAGGTCAGTGTGGAAGTCCATAAGTTGATTTTCACTTTCTGGCATTCTTTATTTTTGTTGAGTGAAGGCATTATCTGCCTTCTTTAAACATCTATTGACATGCCTTACTGTGATATATTCTTGATGATTACTTATAGTTTTATTTGTTTGTTAATTGTGTTTGATGTGGTCCTTTATTAATTTTGTATTGTAAATATTGGATCAATTTTTTCACACTTTTCTCCTTGGTTTTCTTAATCATTTTGAAGAGTTTTTCGGCTTGGTTATCAGTAAAAACATGCACTTACACAATTTGACAAAGAAAGCCCTTATAAACTCCTGGTCGACAATTACCTAAGCGTGGGGGTGTGTTTAGGTAGACAGTCCATATTGGTGGTTCCAATTTGAAGTCTGCTGAAATAAGTAACAGCTAGAGATGGAGTGTTAAGAGCTGCAGGATCTGCGCTTACAAATAGACCCGAGTACCAACCCAAATATCTCCTCGATAGTGTTGGCTTCTTTTATTTCCTGTGCACTTAATCTGTTTGTTGAAAGCTGGCCTCCAAGATTTTCGACTTACGGGATAGGATAATTTTATGTGGTGGAAGAAATTGACTTATACCCTTTAAATTTTATAAATGAAGATGCTATTTTTTCAATTAACCAAGCAGTATTAACATACTAATTATCATCTCCGTTTTCAATTAATTAAGCAGTATTAACATATCAATAATGATCTCCAATTATTAAAGAAAAAATTGTATATCTTAGATTAATGCAGAGTTCAATAATATGATACGATTTAATCTACATACTAGAGGAAGGAAAACTAGGTAAGTTATTTGATAGCAAACTTTCATAGACAATTAGGATGTCATACAACAAAAAGTGTTCCAATAATCAAGTTGTAGATTTTTATAATATCTCTGAAAATCAAGAAATTGTCTTAGAGAACAGTTCTTCTGGCTCCGAGTGCCACATTATACCTTGATACCATGTTATAGGAATATCCCATTCAAGTTTCATCCTTGTTTTATGACTTTCATCTAGTTCATGATCCATCATCTATGTCACTCCTATTCCTTTATTTATAAAATGTGGTCATTCAGTTCTAATTATTTTTTGATTGCATCTGCAATTGTCATTGTTGTTGCTAATCTGCTTCTGCTAGAGGTTCATGTCCTGTGAATCCTTTCTCTGTTAGTGTATTGTTCGATATCAAAATGTGAGCAGAATGCTAATCTTCATGTATTATGACTAATATAAATGTGCAGATTGGGGTGTCTTAGTGGATGTTGTTGGTTTCTGTTTCCTCAACCTTGGAGTAAAGTATCAACCACAAAAAGCCTTTGCGGAATGGATTCAACAGGGATCAAAGCCTGTATACATAGGGTTTGGTAGCATGGTATGTCTTTTGCTACATAGTATGAAGATATATGAGCAAATAATTGCCTTTCATGTTTCGTTAAATGTGAGTGTTCCTACAGTGCATGGTCATTGACTTTTGCTGTAAAATTTTCAGAATTTGATAATTTATGATGTATGTAACACTTGAGTGCTGGACTTAGGTGTGGTGTTCTTATGTTCATTTTTCGTTCAATTCCATGTAAGCTGCAATACCTTACTGTCCAATATGAAATGAGATGAACCATTTACACATGCTAATTGATGTTCCTTTCCTTTCTAAAAAAAATATATAAAAATCAACTCTACAAATTTGAAGAATTTCACAGGAGCCCTAGCACAATTCAGGTTTTTACTGGTATCAACATTAGAGATGATTTAAGCGAGGAGATGGCCCTTAAGAGCTGAATGGTAGAACAATATTCATGTAGCTGATCCCAAAATTTGGATAAAGGCTTGGTTATTTTGTATTAACATGAGAGATGTTAAATGGTTTATTTCAAAGCCAATTAGACATCGTAATTTGACACGAAAGGTTTTCCATGAGTGCCATATGACTATCATGTCGGGTATCCATGTGAATGTAGTCCCGCATTAGAAAGTGAATAGAAAAGTGATGGACTTATATAGAAAGTTTGGGCCTTAAGCTTTTAAGTCAGTTTGTTCTCGGTTTCCATTTAAGGCCTATCGTGTTCCCCCATAGAGGTCCGTGTAACTCCCCAGTGTCACACATAAATAAGATCCAAAACTTAAGAAGTTGATTTTTTTTTTTTAATATAAACACAAATCCTTGGTCTGTGTTTGCATGAGACTAGTATAATGGAGATGAGGATGTAACAAAAGTTTGTTGACTTTTGACACTGTTTGAAATACTTCAACCTGTTGAATTTGGTTACCTGCAATATGAGGAAACCCTCTGCAGCTATAATAAAGATTCTGACCTGTATGGGTCTTATTTGGAATGTGTGGGGAAGTTATCCACAGATGGTGTTGGTGGACATGACAAATATGATTTAAAAATATCTATGTGGAGGCATTGATGTGAATGGTTTCATTAAACTATGGTTGGTATAGACTTGACACAAGTATTAATATGGGAAAATTATTAGGGATGAATATTAATATTTTCATGCTAAAATTTTCAAAAAGGCAATATTTTAATATTCTGCATCTGATTAAAATTATGAATTAAATTCAAGATGAAGATCCAAATGTAGGTTCCCCATTGACATTATCATACTAATGAGACCAGAGAAGAATGAATAAAATCTTATATGGAAATGTTGAGAGAAGAATTAACAAATACTTTAAGACGAGCAGGGGAATACAGGAAAAGTAATGTCAGCAAAACTATGAGAAGATTAAAAAGGTTTAGAATGATTAGAAAATATCTTAGAGTGACTATTGTTGTTAGCTAGGACCAGTCGTGCATTGGGATGCGGGATTGGGAGGATGTTGTTCATAGATTAAAGCAAGATGTTTGAAGTGGGGAAGTGCTTCTAAAATGCAAAGTGAACCTAGAATACTCGTGAATTGAAGGAAAAAATTTATATGATGGAAACCATCTTATATGGGTTCAAATGTTCAATAAAGAGACATGTTAGAAAAAAAAAAGAAAGTTTGAATTTAATATGAGAATATTGATAAGAATCAACGACAGTAAAGAAAGAAACGAGATGGATTAGGCATGTCAAACGGTGATTGCTAGGGGCACCAGTTATGAACTTATGAGTGCTCATTGGTGAAGTTATAAAATTATCACCAGTAATAGAGAATAAAGAAAGATATGAATGTAATAGTAACTAAGCGATGGATCTTAATGGAGGTAAATGGAGAAAACTGATTCCTGTAGCAAATCCTAAAGTCATGGGAGGTTTGTGGTTGTTTAGAGGTCCAGTATAATTTGAAAATAAAAATATGTTACTTTGTGTTAATTAATAGTAATGTGGAACCTTGAGTCAAGCAAGTCCAATTTTTTTAAAATAAAATATGCTGATGAAGAAAAATAATTAAAGTGAGTAAAAAAAAAAGCTAAGGTAATTGAGGAATTACATGAAACTTATGTAGAGAACGTAATACATGCCATGGGATAAGCATGACAGTACTGTTTCTTCTAGACTACATGTCATCACAAATGACTTAACACAAATCTCTTACAGAAACCAAACATACTAGTTTGTTTCTCAACTTCATTGTTCATGGGGGAATAAGTATGTTGGAAGAATATAACAAATAAAAATGAGCCTTTCTCTGGAGACTGGGAATCATATTCCTAATCACATCCTGAGTCGTTTCAATATAGTCCCTTACTACATGCAGTTTGGACTTGATCACAGACTGAGTTCATTCCTTTTGAATGCCTGATCCAGGGCAGGCCCATGTACTGTTCCAGCTTTTCTGGATCAGCATACTGGGTGGCTAAGGTCCTTGCCATGCTAGCGGCACTAGCTCTGAACGCATATACCTCACTAGCCACATCCTAGAGATATGCTCCTAGTTTACTGCATAGAAGGTGTGAAGGACATGATATGTTTCACTTCCAGATAGAAACAAGGAGCATTATAAGTCGGTTTCTAGGATTATATATTTCAGAAAATGAGCCTGTAACTGTTACCAATAACCTTCATTGTCTTTTGATGCAGTGATGTTGTCTCGTTGTCTCATTGATTTTTCATGAGTAATTCATCTCAGATGAATCCTCTGGAATGATAATTTCTTCTACGCAATTTTATGGATCCTTTGGAATGATATTTCTTGTAAGTGATTTTTCACTTGCTGTAAGTTTTCCTCAGATCGTGAGGATTATTTTACTTAATTGGTATTACTGAGTTGTTAGCAAATGAATTTTTTTAGCACTACATGTATTTGTTATAGTTCAGCATGCTCACTATCTCATACTGGGCCAATTCTTGGCATCATGTAGTTTGGGTTGACAAATTTATCTTTTTTGCATATGGTGTCTTGTAATTGTAGAAGTATCCATAGGTTTAGTTATGTAGCAAAGTTTATTTATTGTTAGGGCTTAGGAGGATTCATGGTTTTCTGGGCATCAGTGCATGACATTCATGAAGCTGATTCAGTATGGGGAATGAGTGCTTTCTAACTAGGAGTATACAATTTATGTGCCTGGTTTAAACGTTTAGGATCTTATTACCAATCTTGTCATCTTGAGTTTCAGTTGCATGTCTTTGTAGATAATATGATATCAGTTGTATCTTTCAATTTTTTCTTATTGCGTATCCTGTGTGATGAGGACATCACACTAGTTGCTAGTTGTTTTATGTCTTAGTTTATTTTTTAATTTAGTGGTTTTCTTTTGTGTTTTGAGTACCACATCAGTTATATCTGAGAATTGACTTTTGTAAAGCCTATAAATAGGCCTCAGTACTTTCTTATTGGTAACCAATGCTGAATTAAATTTTTCAGTTAAAATTTCAGAGCACTTGAATTCTTGAGATTGGGGTGTGAAGCCCATAGTGTAAGAGATGTGAAGCCTGTGGTGTAAGGGGTGTGAAGCCCAAAATCTATTCGGTTCTTATCTCTATTTCTTAAACCCTAATTTCTCTTATTGATTTTCTTGTCAAAGCTCTAGTTTCCTACTTCTTTGATTTGAAGGTGATTGCGATCTTTTTGTATTACATCAGTTTGGTATCAGAGCTTAAGTTACAATCCCCTTCAAATTTTTATCCCTCAAACATTAGATCTAGATCAAGCCTTATATCTATTCAAAAAATTACTCTTCAAAATTAGACTGAAAATTCAATTGAAAATCAAAAAAGAAAAAAATAAAGAAATAAAAGAACTTATTGTTCATCTTCCCTCCTCCTTTTCTTCCTAATCTCTAACTCCATCTTCTTCCCTCCCACAACCAGATCACCGCCGCCACCACCCTCCACCCGCTGGGTCACTCGACGACGCCACCGCACCCACCCTCGCCAGCTGAGAATGGATCTCCGCCGATGGCCTTGAGCCCTCACCGATCCAGCACCCACCTTCGTCACCGATCTCTCCTCATCCATCTCTTCCATATCTCTCCACGCCCCTGCCACATCAACTTCCCCATCATCTTTAGCTGTCGACGAATCGAAGCACCGCCTCAACACAACCTCCACTGCTCAACTTCCACCACCGCCACTGGATCTGATCAACCAACTGATCAACCAAGCCTCCTACTCTGCTGGATCAAATAACCAAGATTCCACCGTCAATCCTCGTCGCCACTGGATCTGATCAGCGACGACAACCTCCACCGTCGTGCACTGCAGATCCAGACCTTGACCATCGTGGATCCCGCTACCGATTACCTTCGCCGCCATCACCCTCGTCATCACCGCCGTCTTCTTCGACAACAGCTCTTGTCGACAACAACTCTCGACAACAACCGCCGCCGCCAAGCCACTGTAGCAGCTTAGGATCGAGGAGGAGAGAGATCAGCATGTTGTCAGGTTAAGCGGGTCGAAACCCATTTTCATTAACCTGATAACGATTAAATTACTGGGATTTGGGTCGGGTCTTAACCAACCAATCCGAACTCGATCCACCAGACCAGGATCCCTTTGAACCGGCCCGGTTCATTTAAGCCGAGCTCTCAGCGAGTTGACTCGCCCTTAATTCAGCTCAGTTCAGTTGCAGTACTGTTCTTTCGAAGGCCATTCCAAGCTCATTTCAAGTCCAAATCGAGCCATTTTGAAGCAATGGATTCGTGGAGATACAAAATTACGCGTCTACAGCCTTCATATTCAGGTTCAAGTTTTGATCGTTTAGCAGATTCAGCTAGCAGATCAACAAAACAGCAGTCCAGAGCTTGTTTCTGGCTCGATTCGCACCCGATTTGCATCATTCTTGAGGCAGCTATCTTTCATGTCCTATTACCGTTATCCATGATTTTTGTGGGTGAATTCAGCTCTTTAGTGTGAGTACTTCTCCGAGGATTCTTAGAGGAGTTTGCGTTTAGGCGTGAACGACTTACTCCTCAAGTGATATCCTAACTTGAGCTGAATTGTTAGCTGTTAAATTACTTGCAACTACTACTTGGATTGCAATAATCTGTTGGTTGAATTTCTATTTGTTTCTATCTAGTGGTTGCATCAGTGCTTGTCGCTTTTTCATCATTTAGGAGTACATTTTTTTACATTTAGAACTTGAACTTTTAGGATATTTTTATTTTCACTAATTACACGCATTTAGTTTACTTGATTCTAGGATTCTCTACTGCATCTGCTTATTTGCTTGATTTTGCAATTGTAGCCATCATTACTAGTCAATGTTATAAGAACAACCAGAGAAAGTTACATGCCTGGTGTATAGATTTTGATAGGATTAATTGAATTAACCATTACCTTTTTAATAAAACTGATACCAGATTCTTGAGGCCGTGAGGAAGTTGCATGCCTGGTGTGCAGATTTTGATAGGATTATGAAGATGAGTGCTTTCATTACTTACGAGTTGGACATTCCATGGGATCCTGGTATTAGTTTTATCTTTAGTGGGGATGATACACCTCTGTCTACTATCGGTGCCTTGATCGAGCTACCATCTTTTACCGTCAATTTGACACGGAGGCCAACTCCACCTCGACCACCTTGGTTTTGATGTGATGCGCTAGTGCTGATTCTTCGAGCACCACCATGGGCCGATTGAGATGCTTCGTGAGGGGAGCCCTCACTCGATACGATTGAGTTTTCGCACCCTGGGAGAAATGATGAAGACATCACTCTAGTTGCTAGTTGTTTTATGTCTTAGTTTATTTTTGAGTTTAGTGGTTTTCTTTTATTGTGTTTTTAGTACCACATCGGTTATATCCGAGAATTGATTTTTGTAAAGCCTATAAATAGGCCTGCTATCATTAATGAATCCTGGTGCTTTTTATGTGATATACAAATTAGTTGAATATATATCACAAGTTTCTGTCTTATTAAGCGTAGGATTTATTCTATTTGTATGTAGCCTCTTGAAGATGGCAAAAAGACAATGACCATCATCTTGAATGCACTGAAAGAAACAGGACAAAGAGGAGTAATTGGCCGTGGTTGGGGAGATCTTGGAATCAGTAAGTACTTTTCCTGCTTAGATCTTCCTTGTCTGCTACAACATTGGATTTTTTTTAGCTTAGGTGAGCTAATGTATTATGTGTTTCAGTGCTCACCTGATGTTTGGTGATTTTGATACACCCTATCAGTTATCGTGGACAGTGCAGTAATGTTTATTACATATAACATGTGTGCTTGATGCCTATATGTAGCTCAATAAAGTCCCATTTGCCTCTTGTACATACTCTGGTTTGAAATTTCTCTTTTTGTTGTACACTGCTTATCTGTAATGAATATTTCCTTCGCTGACAATGTTATTTCCTTCTTTTGGGGCTCATTTCCAATCAAGCTGCCTAAGAGCCATACTTAGATAAGTTTTTGCACTTCTTTTCCTTCTTTTTCTATTGATAATTTAACGAAATTCACCACTGAGCTTGGTGGAGTGGACTGAGTGGTTATGTGCAAGAGATCCAGAATTTAGATCCTGAAGGGAGGGTCTCCTGTTCTCTGCCCTGCATATTGATTTATTGAGGAATAAAGCATATATCTCTATGTACTTTGGACGTTATACAAATTACTCGTTGCATTATGGACATTTCTAAATTAACCCTCTTAATTTTTCTGTGTGTGTTGCATAAAGCTACTTTAAGGAGCATTTTGTGCAAACTTTTTTACATTGATGTTTTACATAAACTCCTGAATATGTAGATTTTTTTTTTACTGTATTGTTCTCGAACTGGAGGATATTTATAGAAAGAGACATAATTAGAGAAGTTTTTAATACTTTTGACTTCTGAGAAGAAAAAAGAATAAGGAGTATGCTAAAAACCAAAATTTACCTACTTTTGAACATGATAAATCTTCCTTCAAGTTAGATTTTTCCTCTAATAAGCCTGTAGTCTTTATTTGCAGGTTCTGAGATTCCCGCTGATGTCTTTCTTATCGAGGATTGTCCTCATGACTGGTTATTTCCTCAGTGTGCTGCAGTGGTGAGATTCACAATTTGTTTTTGCAGTTAACCATTTAGGAGATGACTCTTGAAGGTCATTTTGTCTTGTGTGTTTCTTTTCATGTACATGGCTATACAAATATGTTTATTTGATAGATAATGTATCCTGTTAAGGTGCTGCTTGCTAGTTATATCATGAATAATTATGTCTTTTATAATTAAGTTACCTGCCAGAAAACTTTTGTGTAATTCAGACAGATTATGATTTTTGTTCTTCATCTTAGTTTTTAATGCTATAAATTGCTATACTTATCGTGTTCAAACTTTACTGCAGCTGCAACTAGAAGGCTAATGACATCTTTTTTGTGAATGCCCAATCTTAAAGAATGTAATGTGGTGCCTAGCCTTGAAAAGATGACAAGATTTATCAATGCTAAGCTGTGCTTTTTACATAATTCATTAAATAGCAGATAGAATAGTGGTTCACAAAATATTTATCAACTAAACCTTGTTTCGGAGGAACCAAAAGAAAATAATGGTCATATGCTCCCTAATCATAGAAATAATATCAAGATCTTGTCAATACTAAGCTATTATGTTTTATATATGTGTAGATAAAAATTGAAAACCAGAATAGTGGTTCAACATATATCAATCATACAGTGCTTCTTCATTGACCCTTGTGATGATTTTCTTCCTATTATTTTTCTTTCTTTGAAGTGATCTAGTTTAATGAATTCAAACAAAGAGTCTTCTCTCAACATAACCAGTGAAATAAATGGTAATGATGTTTGCAAACTAGCAGTTACCAGCTTTGTTTTATGAGTTTGACGCCCTTTATTTATTAATTTGTCTGGTTGTTCAAACATACTCAGGTTCACCATGGTGGAGCTGGCACAACGGCTACAGGCTTAAGAGCTGGGGTAATGTTCTTTTTAACAAAAATCTTTATTCATTTTATTTTTCCTGTGCCTACATATGTGCTGACATGCATTGACACTCCAATCCTGCTGCAAGGACTCCTACAGCTAAACTATGGTTGCAATCTTGTTCTTTAATACTTTAGCTCACCATAATTTTGTTGCCTCTAGTGTCCACTGTATTCCTTTTCCTTTTCCTTCTCTTTTCTTTCTTTATTGTGTGAGTGTGTGGTTTTTTTTTTTTTTTTTTGCGGGGGGGGGGGGGGGGGGGGGGGGGGGGGGGGGGTTGGGGGTTTGGGGGTGCGCGCGCGCTCTTCCTAGATATTATTATATGCACTTATGCAGTATCTCTTGTGTGAGGCATGTTAAAGTAGTACTTCTTGGTTTGTGTCCCTACTTATGGACTTTGGCTTATTCCATTCGGTGCCTTGCTCTCAAGAATAATGGTACTATAGCGCAGAAGCACCATCTTGGGCCCACTACTTGGAATTTCTGAAGTTTGTTATGTAGCTTACTTGTTTAAGAGCGCACTCTTATGTTGACTCATAATGCATCCTTCTCTGCAATCAAACTATGTCGCATCCTGTTGTTTGATCGTTACAAGTCCAGATTTTTCCCCCCCCCCCCCCCCCCTTTTTTCATACAGTCACCTGACCTTTGATGAATTCTAAATTTTAATTGTATGTTGCCCTTGCTGTTCCGTCAAATTTTCATAAAAGACTGGTGCATATTCTCGAGAGTGCATATAGCAGTTCTATGAGTGAGGAGTTGAACCAATATTTCTGTCTGTGAAGCCTTTTGGTATATTTACTTTTTTTTTTCCTTTGGCTAATCTTCATCATCTAAGCCTTTTGCCAATCAAATGCGGCCCACATGGCCCACTACACTACTCAAAGTCGCAAAGATATGTCCAGGGGAGGAGAGAATAGACCAAATTCTGTTCTGTCAGCATGAATTAAACACTCTCCTGTTGCTCCATGATGTGGTGCCAAATTCTCAGCGAAGATGACTATGACTAGGAGAGGATCATACCAAGAGACTCTTGTACCCACTGTGCAGGTAGCTAGATCTTCCTTTTCGGTCAGCTCTTGCAACTGAGGAGCTAACCTCCAAATTGCCATCAAGAGGCTAGATGAAGTAAGATGAGCCAAAGTATACCGTATAACAAAATATTATTTGAGGCTAGGCTCCTACTTCCCCTGAACTTTTCATCCTCATCCTCTCCCCTTCAACATCCACCCACCCTCCCCCCCCCCCCCCCCCACCACACAAAAAAAAAAAAAAAAAAAAAAAAAAAAACAACCCCCCCACAAAAAACAAAAAAACACCACAAAAAACAAAAACAACAAAACAACAACAAAACCCCCCCCCCCCCCAAACACACACACACAACACACGCACACGTGCGCACATCAATGTTTTATATTTGATTGGTGCTAAACCTGCCCAGAAATCCTAATGTTAACTCTTGATGAGAATACATTGGTGCATCCTTCAGACTTTCTATTCCCTAGTCAATAACATGTGCATATGCATCTCTACTTAAATAATCTTCATAGTCTATCTTGGAACATCCTTTCCAGGTTTAATTGATTCATTTTAGCTTATCTTATAAAACGTTCTCTATCCTCTTCAGGTGACTGTAAGCCTTTTGTTGCTTCTTTGCCATTTCCTTGTCTTCTTGTGAATCAACTTCGTGCACAGGGGTCATGATTATAAATTCTTTCCTGAATTTTCCCCTCTTTACCGGATTCATTGGCTTTTGGTTTGCAGTTTTTCTGAGACGTCTAATTAACCTACCATTACTTCATGACAGGGTATCTCCTGTGCACTCTTTAATGCCCAACATCCTCTTTGATGTTCTTCATCAAGTAATGATTTTTCAAGTGCACCTGCAAACACACATTTGGATGAAAGACACCATAAGAATTGATGCCATCAAGTTTATCTGCCAGACTAAGTCTCATAATGCACAAAACACAGAGATTACCAACTAAAAGCCTTTTTGCATAACCTAATGATGTTATTTCCGCATTTGAATTTAAGGCTAATATGATGCGTATAAAATGCTTATTGTTTAAGCAAATGATGCGTATGGTCCCATATTATGGGGTTGAATAGGAACTGTTCTATTTATACTTCATCTCTTGTTACCTTAAGACATGATAAGAGTTTGATGCTTTTGATGGTTTTCACATAAAAGGCATGATGCTGGTTTGATTCATATGCTGATAGTGAAGCAAAGTGATGCAGGACAGCAAAAACTGAAATAGTTTCTTCTCGTTTCAGATTTTTGATCTGCGAATTTGAGGGTTTTGGAGAGGCTTCTGGGATGAAATCAAGTTGAGAAAGGTTGCAATATGTGGTGGACGGTTAGGGTATTGGTTTAGGGATGCTTTGTAGGAAAAAATGATCAAAGAACATAAAAAAAGTGGGTGTTTTGGTTCAGATTCAGATCTGGACAAATCTGGATAGAAATAGAAGGGTTTTTTTTTTTTTTTTTTGTTAAGGGTGAATTAGGATTTCAATGGGTGAAAATCTATGGGTTTTTATTGGCTAGGGTTTTGCTAATAAACAAAAGAAAAACGAGAAAGATAAAAAATAAGAAAGTTCACACTTTTTTGTGAGGGGCTTTTACACCCAGATTCGACATTTCACTAAAGTTGGACTTCACGTCCAATAACACATCACTCGTGAAGAAAACTGATGGAGGAAAGCTCCCATAGCATTCATCAACCAAACAAAGTCAACATATTCTAACAATTTTATCTAGCAACGCTAACTAAAAAAAGTACAACAATATCCCGACTAAAAAAGACTCAACTGCCTTAGAAGGTAAAAACAATCCCAAATAATATATAAAAATACCTAATGACTTTAGATAATAATTTAACTCAAAAACTAACAATATAAACCCTAAATATTAAGAAAGAAACTTTCTTTATATCTTCTAATGCTTCTTGATCCCCATCATTTTCCCCGGCTTAAAAAAAAATTCACCTCTGGTGAATCTACATGAAGATATACCAAACAAAATCCGGTTGAATTTCTTGAGTGCTCCATCTGTCAACCACAAGCAAATTAAACCTTTCTTTACACTATTGGTTGCATTAATCTTGATTCCAACAACCTAACCTAATGAAGTGGCATGAAAAACTCGATGTTGTCTCTGGTATCTTCGAATTGGCTTCATTGCAATCTGTATCATAGCAATTTGTTGTATCTTGAAGCTTCTTTTTTTTTTTTTTTTGTCGAGATAGCTAAAAGAGGGTCATAGGACTCATGTGATGTCATCACGATGGTCTGTAATGAAGTGGGAAGTGAGGCGATGGTGATGATCGCAACTGTGTGGAATTTGGCAGATATCGAATAGCCGAAGGGAACTGAAGTAAGGACTCTTTCGCATCTTCAGGAAGTAGTTGTGGTAATGGTTTAAATGTGGCAAGTGGCTGGTCTAGGGACAGACGATGACGAATCAACCGATGGCAGAACCTTATCATCCAATGATGAAGCAAAGTCGATCGTGGAAACTTCTTCTAGTTTGGACAACAAAGAAAAATCTTCTTGCAACTCTTCTAGTGATGAATCACATTTCTCCAAAGAAGTCAACAATGGATATAAGTGTTGGCCCAAGGGTACAATCATCGTTCAAGTATTTTTGAGTTTACAGGTTTCAAGAGTTAGGGTTTTTGCTTCACTTTTTTTCTAAAGGATGGTATTGAAGTACTCAAGTTGATTCAAGCATGGGACTCGAGCTCGGAAGATTAAAACTTGGATTTTGAAAAACCCACTTGAAGAAGACTTGAATATAGTTTAAACTCTTGTAAGAATTTAGTATGTTTAAGTTTAGAGTATTAGAATGGAAGCTCAAGAAGCTCTGACACACAATTAGATTTTCAAAAACTAGTTTTCTTAAATTATTTTTTTATAAACAATTTTTTCTATCAATTTCTGTCTATATATATTTAAATATGTTTCGTGTATTCTTACTCAAAATATTTACATATTTATATATGGTTTTATAAAAATATCAAAGTTTTAGAAAATACTTTGTAAAAACATTAAATTGTGAGTTTTTGGGGCTTGGCCGGTCGACCGCCCGGTCGATCGACTCTATGCAGAGCAATTTTTTGTGTTCTGCACGGTCGACTGCTTAGTCGACCGGGCATGCACAAAACATGCACCAACCTCGAGTTCAGTGGTTGATCGACTGTCCGGTCTACCGGCACACTGGCTCAATTTGGGGTCATTTTGGTCATGCGGTCGACTGTCATAACTGAGCTCAGAAACTTGAGCTTTGTTACCCCTTGGCTGGTCGGCTGATCGATCGGAGCTAACAGCTATTTTAAAATAGTCTTGGCCAGTCGACCATGCGATCGATCTTTAGTGTGTCCAGAAAAGACATATCTTTCAAACAGGCATTTTTGAATTTAAATCAATTTGTCTCATTCTCAAACGAGTATATTTTACTTTATTAGTGTTTTATCAGCTGTTTAATGACTGGTTTAGCTCTCTAATGATTTTCCCCTCTTCGTATAAATAGGGGTCATTTGAGAGAGTTTTTAACTAAGAAAAATTCTTCAAAAATTGTTTGAAAAATTCAAGTAATTTCAAGTTTCAAGTTTTCAAAGAGCTTTCATTTCCACTCTTTTTCTGCGAGCTTTAAGATTTTAAAGTTTCAATCTCTTACTGATTTTTCTCTTACAAACTTCTTGAGCCTCCAAATCTACACTCAAAAAGTTGTATTGAGAGAGTTTGTGATCTTTGTGGTCACCAAGTGATTGTGTCACGCCCGCTTCCCAAAATACGCGAAAATGGAGTCGCGACGAAGGTCGGCGGCGTATATACGCGAGGAAAATACCCCACGCATACACGCTAAGCCTAAAGTAACATGAACATAAAATCTACTATGATATATCAATATCACTACAATATGACATATAAATATCTAACACAATGATAGCAGATGAATATAAGAAAGAAATGGCAACAGGATGTGATGTAGATAGAATCAGGAAAATAACATAAATAAAAGAGTAAGAATACCTAAAATCAAGAGAGACTCTAGCTTCTCGTAACGCGTACAATCACACGAACACTTGAACAATATAAGGTGTCCAAAACCCTGGACGTGCGAATCCAGGGTCGTCAGAAGCGACCTAATGAGTGTGTGTGAAAAGGAGAAGTGCTCGTGCATATAAACAATATGTACATATAACAATATGATAAACTGCAGATAGAAGATAACTAAATAACATGTTAAACAAATAACTGAAGTATAACCGAATAACTACAAGTATGTAGAGAAAAGACAACTATTACAACTGTAAACAAACAACTAATGTCAAGATGTGTAACCTAGCATATGTCACTAGTCTGGAATATAATTTGGTCATGTGTACAATCATATGTCATAAGGCAGGGTATCAATTCAGGACATAACACCTGATTAAATGATTTATTATTATAACCGGAGAATATGAATGTATTGCATTCAAGTTATTCAATAATAATCATTAGTGTTCTTTGTTATTCTTGTCCCTTTCCCACCGGCGTCCCACAACACCGACAGTTCACACTAGAGCCCGCACTTCTAGTAGAACTCATCCGAACTCCGATATGTAAGTACTATTATTCGAATAGGGGAGATACCAAATAACATATGCTCATGGCGTTATCATCATACAGGTATGTGTGGATGTTAATATGCACTGAGAATGCTTATCACGCTAACACTAGGCGGTACAGGCAGGAGGGCTCCGTGTGGCACTTTGTTCTGTGTGGGGAATGGATTTTAGAGGTGGCCCTCATCACGTATGTGGTGTGGCACTTTACTCCGTGTGGCACTTAGTTCCATTTAGGATCCGCCGGACGCTAGCACGATCGTGGGATACATCATCGTTATCCCGACACCAGGCATGCTCTGCCGGACGCTGGTATGATTGTGCTATTAACAAAGTAACAGTGTAGGGAACATGAGCATAGGGGATTCAAGAGTTCAGGGGTACAGGAATTCAGGAGTACCAGATGTCTGGTAGCAGTATAATAATCATGCCAAGGTCCCCGTAAAAGTGATAATCATGAATATGCAATGTAATACAGATGTCAGATGTAATATTATCCAGTCAGGTGTCACATATAAGGTATACCTCCACTAGTCCTGAATCAATATTGGTACATGAAATGACGCTAATAAATATTCAGATCAGTAAAATAAATATGGTGAATGTTCACTGACGTCTCATGAAGCGATACAGGTAATCACATTGGTAAAATACATCAGATAGTCACATGAAATGATAAAAGTAAAACACAAATACATGTAAACAACGGTAAATAAGGAATTTAGACAAAAGCAAATACTCACATGAAATGACGCGGTTTTGGAATCCAATCGTTGTCTGGTCTTCACTACATGAACTGATATTGATTTACGGATCATCCCATAGATCGGTCTTCAAACCACCATTGTATCTGGTCCAGAATGGGTACAAATCTGAATCTCCCGTTACCGAGTTTGGATCGTCCTAGTCCGAAATGCTGTACCACGCAACCAAACACACACGATGACATACAAACACATACGTACACACTATATACATACCCCACATGCACACACATACATATACTAATATATATAATCTAATACATACCAATATAAATACACACACATGCATGCATGCATACCCAACCACGCACACATCACCACCCACATGCATGAACGTTAATACCTTCACAGTATGCAAATAATAATACACATAAGTACGCATGTACTCACTACACACACCCACAACACATTTAATTAAACTTGCACATTATTACAAGTTTACCCTTATACATATTAATGCACTAACCTCGGGGCGATTTGCGCGCTAACGGAGGCTCTGGTGGAGGCGTCGGGGGCCGCGGAGGATATCGATGGATAGAGGGTCTCGCCGTGAAGGGTGTGGGTGCGTTTGCGCTCGCCGACGGTGATCTACGGTGACCCACAGAGTGGCAAAAAATGGCATCCCACACACAATAAAACACACATGAATTAATTCACACCCATTCACTTCAACACAAAAATAATGAACGCCCACATGCCCATAGGTTTACACCCAACACACAACACACACATGTATGAATAGTTCACGCTAACACAAAATAATACAGGGTGAGAGAGCTAAAAGAGAGATGGAGAGAGGGGACTCACGCTCAGGGGTATGGAGCTCGGTCATGGCCATGGAGGCTCACGGCTGAGAGGCCGGTGGGATGGGCATTGGTGTGTGCGTGAGAGAAGGCGGCCATGGCGATGGTTCGGTGGTCACGCATGGCGCTCCTGCGGAAGATGTGAAGAGGGGAGAAGCTTGGTACCCACGCATGGGCGTGGAGATGGAGGCGGAACAAGGGAGCTCGCGCGGTGATCGCAGTGGCGAACGAGGGTATCAAAGAAGGGGAGCGGTTGCATAGGTGCTCTGGTGAATAGTCGGCTTGCCAGAAGAGAACATGCGGTGGCAGTTATGTTGGCAGAGCTCGTGGCAACGTCGGCGGAGTTTGTGGAGGTGGACGACGGCTTGCTCGTGCTCCGAAGGTGGTTGTTGAAAGAAGGTGAAGAAGAAGATAAGGAAGAGGGTGTGGGGTTTGCGGCAGTACAGGAAGAAGGAGATGAATTAGGATTTATTAGGGTTAAGGTTTACTAATGAGAGTTTATATAGGGAAGGGAGAGTTGGGTTAGTGGGCCTTGGATTTCGGGCTTAAGGAAGAATGATGACACAAGATAAGGAGAAGAAATTGAATTGGGCCTAGGGTTAAAGAGTAAAGATAATGGGTGGTTGTAATGGGTTATAGGCTTAAGAAAATGAAAAGAAAATAAGAAGAGAGGAGATGGGCTTGGTTTTTGGGCTCCAAGGATTGTGCTTAGAAAAAGGAAGAAGAATAATGAAAGAAATTATTAACAATAACATTAACAATAACCACCACACAAAAATAATAATAATTAATAATAACAAATAAATAATAATAGAAACAATGATAATTATTATTAATATGCAATAAACATTTATACAAAAATAGATTAGCCAATAATAATACTGGTAGTATATCCAATTAATGAGAATGGAAATACAGTATTATTAGGTAGGGGATATTACAGATTGTAATCTTCATTTTCTTTATGCTCTCCTCGTGGGTAGAGGATTGGAGGTTGGAGTTGAGACTCCATGTCTTGTGTAGTTGTGTGGATCTATTGTTGTTGAGTCTTTAGTAGAGATAGTGAAAATTCTTCATTGCGGTGAAGGCGGGGACGTAGAGCAAGTTGCTCAAACCTCGAAACAATATCTTGTATTTGTGATTTCTACTCTCTCTTACTCATTTACATTTTGTTTATTGCTATTGCTTGTTCATTTGATACTCATTGCTTTATTACTCTAGTTATTGGTTTATCGATTTTGTTCTTTCAATCATGAAGGCAATTGTGCACCTCAACTTTTATTTAAGAGGAATATTGAGAAGTTCAGAGCTCTTTACGGAGTATCCGACTTCACTTCTTGGTTTTGAATTGCCAAAAAGTTGTATCTTTTATTTGTTGTAGCATTATTTGTGTAGAATTGCTAATTAAGTTTATTTCCTCATATTTATTAGCATATCACCTATTCAACCCCCTTCAGGTGATTTTCACTTTGTATTAGATCTTGATACTCTTGTTTTTAAGGTTTAACCACCTTATGGATATCCTCATTTGCTAATCACATTCTTTGCTTCACACACCTTTCCCATATGGAAGGTTAAGATGACCGTTTTCTTGCAATTCTTAAGTAGCTGTGTGACCAAGCCTTTTGTTTTTCCCGAAGGTGATGAGGACACTTGGTTCGATATTTTCTTTAAAGAGTTTGATGCTAATGCCAAAACTCACTATGCATTGTTACAAGCACTTAATGATGATATTTCTATAGTCATTAATTATAGAACCACTTATGATATTTGGAGTCATCTTATTGTTACCGCATGAGGGAACCTCTCAAGTGAAGAGGGCTAAAATAGATCTTTTACTTTCTCAATATAAAAATTTGTATGAATGAAAATGAATCAATTGATGATATGATTACACTATTTACTAAATTTATAAATGGTTTATCTTCTTTAGATGACACTATTAATAATGACCAAAGAGTAAGGAAGATCATTCGAACTCTTCCTCTTTCATGGGAAGTCAAGTCAATTACCTTGAAAGGAGGAAATGGAGTTTATTGGACTCATTGGCAACTTGAAGACCCATGAGATGGAGAGAAAAGTAAGAAGAAAAAGCCCCACAAAAGAAGAAAACTATTACTTTTAAGGCTACTCTTACCATCTCCGACGATGATGAAGATTAACAAGACGATGA
Source organism: Agave tequilana (assembly GCA_038442645.1). Classification (NCBI taxonomy): domain Eukaryota; kingdom Viridiplantae; phylum Streptophyta; class Magnoliopsida; order Asparagales; family Asparagaceae; genus Agave; species Agave tequilana. The sequence goes on along the minus strand of JAVJIF010011713.1, from coordinate 62,110 downwards.
ACTCTCTCTTCTCGTTGAGAACGTGAGAAGATTCTACCACAAAAGTAGATTCAACAATAGAAGAGGAATATAAGAATGGAAGGAGGAAAGAAGAGGAATTTGCCACAATTGTAGGAAACCGGGTCACCTCATTGCCAATTGCCCGGAGATGAAAAGCAAGCCCCCACTTCCAAGAAGCCTTACAAGAAGAAGGCTTTGAAGGCAACATTGGATTCCGAAAGTGAATCCGAGGAGGACGTTGACACGGCGAATGTGTGTTTCATGGCAAATGACAACACACCAAAGGTATCTTTGAAAACTTTAGATGATTCTGATTTGTCTATGGATGAATTAGGAGAAGTTTTGAAGAACTTTCAAATAACTATGATATTCTTAAAAAGAAAATGAGCTTTTACAAAATCAATTATAGACAGTTTCAAAAGAAAAAGAAAATTTATCGCTTTTTCTTGAAAATACTAAAAAAGATTTTGATACTTATAAAGTTTCTTGCAAAGCTAAGTTTTCTAGCATAGATGAAAATGAGATTTCTTTAATGAAAAGAAAAATTAACACTTTGAGTAATATTTTGAAGAAATGTGAGCTTGATAAAGCTAGATTAGAATCTATGTTTCCAAAGAGGCATACTCAAAGGAAACCACCATCATATGTTTCACACACACATTATGCTCTCTCACACGCACAACATGCTCATACACACTATGCTTTCTTGTATGCCAAGGTGTACTCATGTACATATTGTGGCTGAAAATGTCACTTGGCCAAATTTTGTTGTGATAGGTTAAACATTACAAATAATCATGTTTGGGTTCATAAGTAATAATATTATAGGCCTAAAAAAGATTTGGGTACCAAAATCAACTCTTATTTTACATGATATAGGTTTGTACCAAGCTCCTAAGACGTAGAGAGCGGTGGTACCTTGATAGTGGTTGCTCACTACATATAATATGAGATATCAATAATTTTTCAATCCTATCAAGGTCTAGTGAAGGTGGCACTTTCACTTTTGGAGATGATTCTAAGGGTAAGATTATTGGTACAGACAATATCAAGATTGACACTCTCCTTTAATAAAAAAAATGTTACTTTGATAGAAGGTCTCAAACATTATCTTAAGCATTAGTCAATTGTATGACAAAGGTTTAAAGAGTTATTTTTAATGATTCTACTTGTGATGTAATTGATAAGAAAAGTAATTCTTGTGTGCTTTCCGGTTTTCATGAAAACAATGTTTACATTATTGATATGATGAATTTAGAATGCAATGTTACTTGTTTATCCACAATTAATGAATATTCTTGGTTATGACAGACGGTTGGGTCATGTTTCTTTTGACCACTTATCCCGTGTTGATTCAAGAAAGCAGTGAAGGGTATTTCAAAATTGAGAATTTGAAAAAGACCGCATTTGTGACGCGTGTCAACTTGGGAAACAAATCAAGTTCTCTTTCAAATCCATTAAGGATATTATATCACGTTCATTAGAACTAATGCACATGGATTTGTTTGTTCCGACCAAAACCAAAAGTATTAGTGGTAATCGTTTTGTTTTTTGTTCTTATTTATGATTTTTCAAGATTTACTTGGGTTTTCTTTTTAGAACATAAAAATGAAGCCATTTTAATGTTTTTAGAAAAAGAGTTGAAAAAATAGAATTTTCTGATTTTTCGTATTAGAAGTGATAGAGGTGGTTTGTCAACTACTCTTTTATTATTTATTGTGAAGAAAATGGAATTAAACATGAGCTTTTATGTCTTAGAACTCTACAACAAAATAGAGTCGTCAAAGGAAAGAATAGAGCTCTCCAAGAGATGGTTAGGACTATGATTAGTGAATACAGACTCTCTTAATATTTATGGGCCGAGGCCGTAAACATGTCATGTTACATAATAAATAGTTTATATTTGCAAAAATGCAAACAAAACTCCATTTGAGAAAATCAAATGTTTCTTATTTCAAATGTTTTGTATTAAATACCAAGGATAATTTAGGAAAGTTTGATGTAAAAGCTTATGCAGCTATTTTGTTATTCAAATTCTAGCAAGTTTATCGAGTCTTCAATTGACTATTGAAGAATCTATGCATGTCAAGTTTGAGGAATCTAACTCTCTTGTGAAGAAGCTATAGATTGTGAAATTGATTCTTTAGATGAAGTTATGGAAAAGATGTCAATGAAGGACTCATGGGAACAAGAAGAAAAGGTAAGCGAGGATCCAAATGGTGAAGTTCAAGAGGTGCAATTAGAAGTGCAACCATCTCAATCAACTTCCGAAGGATTGGAGTTACGCTACAAGTCATCCCAAAGATCTCATCTTAGGTGATGTATCAAAAAGCGTAACTAAAATAGATTCAAACTGTATGATATTTGTGATCATTATGATTCATTTCTCATATTGAACTTAAGAATATTCTCGAGGCCTAGGGCGACTCATATTGGTTATTTGTCATGCAAGAAGAGCTCAATCAATTTAAGCGCAATTAAGTTGGACATCTTGTTCCTAGGCCCTATAATAAACCAACCATTGTTACTAAATGGATCTTTAGAAACAAGTTGGATGAGTCAGGTAATATAGTTAGAAACAACGCTAGGTTAGTAGCCCAAGGTTACAATTAAATCGAAGGAACCGATTTTGAGGAGACCTTTGCACTCGTGGCACGGCTCGAAGCTATTCGTATGACTCTTGTTTTTGTCTCATTTAAAGATTTTAAGTTGTTTCAAATGAATGTTAAGAGTGTTTTTCTTAATGATTTTATTAGGGAGGTGTATGTTGAACAACCCTCTGAGTTTGTTGATCCTACACATCCCGATCATGTGTTTAAATTAAAAAAAAGGCTTTATATGGTTGCCTCTAAGAGCTTGGTATGAAAGGCTTAATAGTTTCCTTGTAAACAAGGGTTTTGTTAAAGGTAACGTAGATACGACATTGTTTACTAAGCATGTAAATTATGATATTTTAATTATACAAATTTATGTTGATATTATTTTTAGATCTACTAATGAAAAACTTTGCATAGAGTTTGAATTGTGTATGAAGGAAGAATTTGAAAGGAGTATGATGGGTGAGCTCAACTACTTCCTTTGACTCCAAATCAAGTAAGGAAGCGATGAAATCTTCGTGAATCAAGCCAAGTTCATCAAAGAGTTAATCAAGAAGTTTGAGCTAGAAAAGGTGAAGGTTAGCAATACTCCGATGGCTACTACAACCGAGGATGAATAAGGCAAAAGTGTTGACATTAAATTATATCGCAGGATGATTGGTAGTTTGCTTTATTTGACGACAAATAGGTTGGATATTATGTTTATTGTTTGTGTTTATGCTAGATTCCAATCGTGTCCTAAAGAATCTCATTTGATTGCGGTAAAATATATTATCAAATATCTTAAGGATACTATTGGTATGAGCTTATCCGAAGACCGAACAATTTAACATGAGGAGTTATTCGGATGTCGACTGGCGGTTGTAGAGTGGATGGGAAGGAATAGCATTAGTGGAACTTGTCAATTTCTAGAAAATTGTCTTGTTTCATGTCTTTCAAGAAGCAAAATTCTGTAGCCTCTCAACTGTCGAGACGGAGTATGTCGCTGCCGGGGCTTGTTGTGCACTATTTCTTTGGATGACACATACTTTCCTTGATTATGATTTGTATTATGACCATATTAAAGTTTATTGTGATAATACTAGTATTATTCATATAACCAAGAATGCAAATCAATATAATAAGACCAATTATATAAAAATTCGGTATCACTTTCTTACAGATCATTACGACAAAGATGGTATTGAGATTATGTTTCTACTGATTTACAATTGGCCGATATTTTTACAAAACTTTTGATTACAATAGATTTTCTTTCATTTGTGGTGAATTAAATGTTTGTATGATGAAAACTTGATTTTATTCTCAATTTGTATCTAGAATTTCAAATTGATATTTAGAGTTTCAAATGTTTTAATTTTAAAAGTTTAGAATTTCAATTGGTACCATGATTGGTATCACTTTTTATTAGTTTTCAATTGGTATTTGTGTTTGTTTCAAAATTACTTCATTTCCTTTTTGATATATGACAAAAAAGGGGGAGAAGATGTTTTAAGTTTTGAGTTATTAGATCTATATTCATTCTATTGTTTTATGCAATATTGAGTTAGTAATTTCAATTCTCTATTGCATATGTTATTAGTGGATGGAGGAATGAATGGATGAATGACTGTTTATGCATATTGTTCTTAATTGTTGATACTATTTATATGCATGTGACTTGTTTGTTATTGATATATCTATGAGTCATGTTGAACTTGATTTATATAAGCATAATTTCAGGGTGAGTTTTTCAAAGCTCCTCAATTATATAAATAACTCACGAGTCTTGTCATCATCAAAAATGGCGAAATTGTTGGCCCAAGGGTGCAATCACCATTTTATTTTTGAAGATTCCAAAGCTCATGTGTTATGAGATACTAATCAAGTTCAAGTGTTTTTGAGTTTACATGTTTCAAGAGTTGGGGTTTTTGCTTCACTCTTTTTCTAAAGGAAGGTATTGAGGTACTCAAGTTGATTCAAGTATGGGACTTGAGTACGGAAGGTCAAAACTTGGATTTTGAAGAAGCCCACTTGAAGGTAGTTTAAACTCTTGTAAAAATTTAGTATGTTTAGTTTGAGTATTAGATTGAAAGCTCAAGAAGTTCACACACGATAAGATTTTTCAAAAGCTAGTTTTCTTAAATTAGTTTTTTTTATAGACAAAATTTCTTCTATCAATTCTATCTATTATGTTTAAATATGTTTCATCGTGTATTCTTACTAAAAATATTTACATATTTATATATGATTTTATAAAAATATCAAAGTTTTAGAAAGTATTTTGGAAAACATTAAATTATGAGTTTTTGGGGCTTGGCCAGTCGATCGACCTCTTTAGAGTAATTTTTTTGTTCTGCACGGTCGACCGCTCGGTCAATTGGGCATGCACAAAACATGCACCAGCCCTGAGTTCAGTGGTCGGTTGACGGCCCGGTCGACGAAGACACTGGCTCAGTTTGGGGTCGTTCTGGTGCCAGAACTGAGCTTAGAAACTGAGCTCTGATACCGCTTGGCCGGTCGAACGTGCGGTCGACCACTAGTCTGTCTAGAAAAGACAATTGTCTTTTAAATGGGCATTTTTGAATTTAAATCAATTTGTCTCATTCCCAAACGGGTATATTTCACTTTATTTATGTTTTATCAGCTGTTGAATTACTGGTTTAGCTTTCTAATAATTTCCCCCGCTTCATATAAATAGGGGTCATTTGAGAGAGTTTTTAACAAAGAAAAATTCTTCAATAATTCAAGAAAAATTTCAAGTTTTCAAAGATCTTTCATTTCCAATCTTTTTTTGAAGAGAAATTTCAAGTTTTAACTCTTATTTAAGAGGAATATTGAGGAGAAGTTTAGAGCTCTTCACGGAGTATTCGGCTTCACTTCTTGATTTTGAATTGCCGAATAGTTGTATCTTTTATTTGTTGGAGCATTACTTGTGTAAGAATTGGTAGTTAAGTTTTATTTCCGCATATTGATTAGCATATCATCAATTCAGCATATCACCAATTCACCCCCTCCCTCTTGTGATTTTCATTTAGAGCTTGGACAATGAAGACATTGAAGGATGAGTGAATCTATTTGATGTCTCCAACACGAATAATGAAGGAGCTGATGTGATGAAGATGAAAATGGTGACAAGCTATAGAAAGAAGGTAGATACCGATGTCGGAGATGAATCTTCATGTGCGACCAAGTTTGACAAGACTTGTTGGACTTCATCAACCAGGCAAAAACTTCTCCCAGCTAGTCTGTCTATGTTTGACATGCCAACACTTTCTGTCATTTGTCAAATCAAAATAGGAAAAGAACTCCTTAAGATAATACTCTCAATTTTTATATCCGTACCGATCATCAAAACTTATAAAACTCGAACATCTTTAAACATATCACGCTTTACTTATAAAATAGGTCTTTAGGGTAATTTGTGTAGCAATCATCATAGTAGTTGAACCCCATGGAAATCAGATAACTAGCTCTGATACAAACTGATGCAGGACAGGAACTGAAATAGTTTCTTCTTGTTTCAGGGCAATTGATCTGCAAATTTTAGGGTTTTTGAAAATCTCTCCAGAATTACGATTCTACACCAGGAGATGTCGCTCTCTTTCAGTTTGGTTTGATTAGGGTTGAGGAATTTAGCTACATTAGGCTGTTCAGTTTAATTCTTTTTTCCTTTTATTGTAATTTTTATTTATTTATTTGGTAGTTTCTTTAGTTCCATATCGGTTGTAATGGGATCTTTCTGTTAATGTAGGCCTATTTAAGGCCAAAACTGGTATTGTTATTGTTAGTTTTGGAATGAATAAAATTTGCTTTGAAGCTTTGTAGCCTGTCTGTGCTTGGGTGAGAAACCCTAGGGAGAGAATCCCACTCGGTTCCCCATCATATTGGTATCAGAGCTCTAATCCTGAATTCTTCCTAAACACAAACCCACAAAATTTTCTACTCCAAAAAAACTAAAACCCTACAATCCTCTCTCCTCCCCCTAATCAGCGCCGCAACATCTTTTTTTTCTCCTTTCCCTGCTTCTCAAGCCCGCCGCCATCTCTTTTCCTTCAACCATCTCGTTCCCTCTCTCCCCAACTCCATCGCTCTTTCAACGGAGTCCGCGACAAGATTCGCATCTTCATCGATGCCCAGATTGACTCACAGATCTCCATCATTATCACAGCGAGATCTCTTCTGCCATCACCAAATCGTCGTCGAGCTTCATCGTCATCTAGAGCCCCACCCTGCTGCCTCTTCTGGGTGTTGTCAGATCCCGCCCCCAATCCAAGACTCTGCTAGTAATCTACCAAGATCTGATAAGATCTCCGTCAACGACTTCAGATTTGCCTTCGATTGCATCTTCGTCGACGTCACCACCTCATTTTCAACTTCCCACCATCCTCTTCTCTTTGTTTGCCCGCCGCCAGAGATCGGCCACGCCAACACCTTCGCTGGAGCCCCTGCCATCTCCATCTGGTTGTCAATACGTCCACAACTGAAGGTCGAGTCGCCTTCGTCACCGCAGTCGACCAGCACCTCTCTTCAGAGAGCATATCTTGGAACCCATCTTCAGATTGCAACACCCTGAAAGAGGAGAACTGAGACATCGAATTCGAAAGGCTTCTCTCCAATCTCGATCTCACTCTTTCTTCGGCCTCTGATCAACCGCAAGATTCTGAATCAAATCTGGTTTGGATAGGATCAGATTTGGGTTTTGATTTGGGAGTTCTGATTCTGAAGTGTGATTTGAACTTCACACGCACAGCAGCCACAACAGCTTTGATTTGGAATTTTTGAGTTGGATGTGATCGCAGAATTTCAGGATTCTGATTTGTGTAGTGATCTGAATCTGAAGGCAACCCATTTGATACAGTATTGGATTCAGTAGCAGTAAAGATCCACAAGTTCACCACTGTATTTTCAGTCGACGGGAGTTTCATATCAACTATCCAGGTAATCTGATCAGGTATATTTTCCTACGAACGAAATTTTGATACCACTTTAATTTTGTCATTATAATTTCGTCGATTGTCTGTCATTCACATATAGTAAGCGTGTGTATCTGCTTAGCTTTTATTTGTGACATCTTAAATATTAATTTAGGGACTGCTAATGCATAGTGGACATCAACAGTTGTATAAAATTAATATTTTACAAAATATTGAGGTCTAAATTGCAAATTCTTTTTACATCGCAGTCTCTATTTTACACTCTTGAGCTTGCTGGCAAATTCATTCGCTTTATTGTGCGCTTTACTTTACTGAATTGTTGCTGATCCCCGCATATTCTGCATCATCCTGCACGACTGCATTAGAGTTTGTTAGTGGCGTATAGAATTTAATAGATTGCATTCATTATCTCATATATATATATATATAAGAAAGATCATCATAAATTCAGCATTTAGATAACAAAAAAAAAAGTAGGTAACTGTGCATGCGTACTCGTAGTGGTAAAGTCTACGACCCTGTAGAACCCAGTACAGACATTGATCCAATGCTTCTTCGTCTGGTATCACGCCACCACAGATTACATTACTCTTGAAATTCTCAAAACTCTTGAGGAAATTAAAGCCCAAATGAACACCTTAGGTCAGAGAATGGATAGGTTAGAAGTGGAACGTCATGATGGAGCTCGAAATGAAGAGCGTCAACTCAATAATCATCGAGAGGAGAGAATCAACAGGAATTACAATCTATATGATGAGGATGAACGACACTTGAAGAACATCAAAGTGGACATATCGGACTTTGACGACCGCTTAGACCCACAATATTACCTTGATTGGGTAATGAGTTTAGAGCGTTACTTCAAGTGGTATAAGATGTCCCAAAAGCGGCGAGTCCATTTCGCTGCCATGAAGCTGGTGGGACAAGCGGGACAATATTGGTCAATGTTGAAAGGCTGATAATACTAAGGAGGCAAGAACCGATCCGAGTTTGGGATGAGATGAAAAGGAGGCAAGAACCGATCCGAGTTTGGGATGAGATGAAGGCCAAGTTAAGCCAGAAGTACCTCCCCATTACTTTTTAGGATCAACTGTTAGACAAATGAAGTAGGCTAACACAAGGAACTCGCTCTGCTATTGAATATATTGAGAAATTTGATGAGTTTTTGACCCGGTGCAGCGAGTTCGTTGATGAATCTCCAACGGTAACCCTCTCTAGGTTCATGTCTGGGCTTCGTGATGATCTTCATAGGGAACTCTTTGCAAGAGGTGTTAGCGATTTAGAACACGCCTATCAGATATTTCGGGACTTAGATGCATCTCGAGCAGTGTTCTAAATGGCGGCCACAGCGGTTACATCGGCCGGAAAAATTTATCAGAGATGGGGATATATCGGGGATATTTTCAAAAATCAGATGTCAAAATCGGACTGTAATATACACATCTTTTATCTTAAATCGCATCTCAATAAGACAATATATGCATAAATTATATAAATCTATATAAAACATCATACTTATATGTTTAAGATATACTTAACTCGATAACTTGCATTAAGCCTATGAATGTATAATCACTATCCAAGTGTAGAATCTTTAAAAATGTCACATTATCACATCACTCGAATTACCCAAATACCTAACCTAGAAATTAGGTGTAAAACGCTATATCGGGTCCAAAATCGCCGAAATTACGGCCGATATATCGGGTCCATGCCTATTTATTGGCGATTTTAGACGAAAAATGCTATATCGATTTGGATGTGCCAAATCATTGCGGCTAGGTGCCGTAAACGCAATATCGGCGCAATATCGGGGTTATATCGGGGATATTTAGAACACTGATCTCGAGGATCTTACTATCAACGATGTTCAGATTACAAGAGTCGAGGCGCTAGAGCTACCTTTGGACAGCCCCAGCTCAAACCCATTCCTAACAGTTCGGCCCCGACGGGAGATCTCAAGGGTAAAGGCCCAGTCGAGAGCGTGCCACAAACCAACCCCGCACTCAATGCTTTAAATGTCAAGGTTATGGGCATGTAAAAAAGTTTGCCCAAGTAAATCCAGAATCCTCTTTCTGGATGATCAATCAGATAAGGTGCAGGATGAATCTCAAAAGGACATTGTATTCATAGGGAATGCGAGCAGTGATTCTGAGAATGACTTGGAACACGAGAAAGTCCTTAGTATTATCAGGTATGTTACTGTCGTTGGATGTACCCTCGCTCAACCTAAAGATATGGTTGATTGGCAAAGAACCTCGATCTTCTACACATGGATAAAGATTGGTGAAAAAAATTGTAAATAGTGGAAGTTGTATAAATATGTCATCCAGTTTGATTTCAAAGATAGGATTGAAGACGGTCCCTCACCCTAGCCTGTACAAAGTTACCTAGATTAACACAGCATCGATGGAGGTGAACGAACGACGTCTTGTACATGTGCAATTTGCCACCTATAAGCACAAAATTTGGTATGATGTAACAACTATGGATGCAGGACATGTGATTCTTGGTCGGCCTTGGTTATTTGATATGGATGTAACTTTGTGGGGAAAGTCCAACACTTGTACTTTCAACTATGAAGGGTAACGGATCAAACTAATTCCAAGTCAACCCAGATCCAAACAAGAGAAAAAGCCAGTGGACACGAGAAAACAGAAGAAGCTCAACTTAATTACCCTAAAGAAATTGAAAAAGAAGTGATTAGTGGGCACACAAGTCATTGTTTTGGTTGCTCGAGAAGTAGCGAAGAATCTTATGAGACGATTCTTCCTGAAGTAGTCCCATTATCACGGAGTTTGCTAATGTGTTTCCTAACGATCTCCCTGATCAACTGCCACCAATGCGGAACTTCAACATGCAACTGATCTATTTTCGGGAGCCACTCTATCCAACTTGCCGCACTATCGGATGAACCGATAGATCATGTCAAATTACAAAGGCAAGTTGAAGAGTTATTGAGCAGAGGGTTCATACGAGAGAGTTTGAGCCCTTGCGCGGTCCCTGCACTGTTAACGCCGAAGAAAGATGGAACATGGCGTATGTGTGTGGATAGCCGTGCTATCAATAAAATAACGGTAAAATACCGTTTTCCGATTCCCAGGTTGGATGATATACTTGACATGATGACCGGTGCTACCATCTTTTTAAAAATAGATTTGAAGAGTGGTTACCACCAAATTCGAATTAACTTGGGAGATGAATGGAAAACAGCCTTTAAAATGAAGGAAACGAAGGATGGGCTATATGAGTGTATGGTCATGCCGTTTGGCTTGTCTAATGCTCCAAGCACTTTTACAAGAATGATGACACAAGCATTGCGACCCTTTATCGGAAAATTCGTAATCGTATATTTTGATGACATCCTCGTTTATAGCAAATCAACGGAGCAACATTTGGGCCACCTCACGCAGGTCTGTGTATTTTGAGAAGGAGAGTTTATATGTCAACCCTAAGAAATGTACCTTTCTTACAGACCAAGTCATTTTATTAGGAGTAATTGTTTCTTCACAAGGTGTCTTTGCAGATCCTGATAAATTTAAAGCTATCGTGGAATGGTCAGAATCATGCAACATGCGAGAAGTGAGGAGTTTCCATGGATTAGCCACTTGCTAAAGACATTTTATTCGAAACTTTAGTACCATTATGGCCCCAATTATCGATTGTTTGAAAAGGAGGAAATTCGAATGGACTAAAGCTGCTGCCAAGGCATTTCGGGAAATCAAAGAGAGGATGACAGAGGCTTCTGTTATGAGGCTTCCAGGTTTCACGAAAGTTTTTGAACTTGTGATGCCTCAGGCGTTGGGATAGGTGGTGTTTTGAGTCAGGAAAAACATCTTGTTGTTTATTTTAGCGAAAAGTTAAATGATGCTAGGCAACGGTACTCACCTACGATAAAAAGTTCTATGTGATAGTGCAAGCTCTGCGTTACTGGCGCCATTACTTGTTACCGCAAGAATTCAACGTTTATTCAGACCATGAAGCCCTTAAATATCTCAACTCTCAAAAGAAGTTGAATTCGAGGCATGGTAGGTGGGTAGAATTCCTTCAAGATTATACCTACGTCCTCAAGCATAAGGCCGGGGTGGAAAATAGGGTCGCTAATACTCTTAGCCGTCGTCGCGCCTTACTTTCTGTCATGAGTACTGAAGTAGTTGGTTTTGAGAAGATCAAAGACACTTATGAGTCATGTCCTGATTTTGGAAATATATACACTGTCTTAAGGGATAGTTTGACTTATGAGATTGATAATTTTCTTCTACAAGACGGATATTTGTTCCGCTCTCATCTATCCCTCGCACCTCATTGAGAGAATTTCTGGTATGAGAAATACACGCTGGGGGACTTGCTGTAGAACATCGTTTTTATTGGCTGAGCTTAAAAAGAGATGTTGCAAGGCTTGTTAGTCAATGTCGTACTTGTCAACTCGCCAAGCAACGGGAACAAAACACTGGTCTCTATACTCTCCTACTAGTTCCAAACTGTCCTTGGCAATATGTCAGTATGGATTTCATACTGGGTTTAATAAAAACCGCAAGAAAGCATGATTCCATACTTGTTGTAGACCGTTTTTCCAAGATGGCTCACTTTTTTCATGTTCTAGAACGTCGGATGCATCTTGGATTGCTACGATCTACTTTGATGAAGTTGTTAAGCTACATGGGCTACACAAAACATTGTCTCAGACAGGGATGTTAAATTCACGAGTTACTTTTGGAAAATCCTGTGGCATAAAATGGAAACTAAACTTCAGTTTTCTACTGCCGTTCACCCACAAACTGATGGACAAACTGAAGTAGTTAATAGAAATCTTGATAATCTGCTACGATGTTTAGTGGGTGAAAATATTAGAACATGGGATCTTGTGTTACCTACTGCTGAGTTTGCATACAACAGTTCTATCAACCATTTGATATAGTGCATGGTTATCAATCAAGGTAACCTATAGACTTAATTCCATGGCACCCCATCATACTAGAATGTCGGAGTTGGCTGCATCATTTGCATCGCATATTCATGACTTACATAAGGAGATCAACAATCAAATTCAGAAAAATAATGCAAACTATAAAGGTCATGCAGATTTGCACAGGAAATCACATGAGTTTAACGTAGGAGATTATGTGATGGTTCGTATTCGACCGGAACGGTATCCTACTGGTACCGTGAAGAAATTGCATGCACGTAGTGTGAGACCATTCAAAATTTTGAAGAAAATAATTCAAATACATATGTAGTAGATCTCTCACTGGATTTTGACATTAGTCCCTCTTTTAATATTGAAGATCCGATTGCTTATAAAGGCCAAATTTTACCCCTGATAATCCTTTATTGGATGAGTCTTCCCATGAGCCAATTTCTGAGAGACCCTTATTAGCTCTTCCCCAAATACGTCCCACCCATATGTCAAATCAAATGATGAAATTATTGATGATCAGATTGTCTCTACTAGAGATGGTGGTTACCATAGATTTTTGGTTCGTTAGAAAGGACTACCTGATTTTGATAACACTTAGATTAATCGAGAAGAACTCCAACGGTTGGACCCTGATCGTCTAGAGTATTATGAGAGCCGAGGAGGTTCACATTCGACAGAGTCGAGTTTTCTCCAACCCCGGGGGAATGATGGGGACATCTCTCCAGGATTATGATTCTACACCAGGAGACATCGCACTCTTTCAGTTTAGTTTGATTAGGGTTGGTGAATTCAAGCTACATTAGGCTGTTCAGTTTAATTCTTTTTTCCCTTTTATTGTAATTTTTATTTATTTATTTGGTAGTTTCTTTTAGTCTTATATCGGTTGTAATGGGATCTTTCCGTTGATGTAGGCCTATTTATGGCCAAGATTGGTATTGTTATTGTTAGTTTTGGAATGAATAAAATTTGCTTTTGAAGCTTTGTGGCCTGTGCGCCTGGGTGAGAAACCCTAGGGAGAGAATCTCACCCGGTTCCCCATCAGTTTTGGACAGGGTTTTGGGATGAAATCAATGTTGGGAAAGGTTGCATGATGTGGTGGATGGTTAGGGTATTTGTTTAGGGCTATTTTGTGAAGGAAAATGATCAAATAACATAAAAAAAAGTGGGTGTTTTAGTCCAAATTCAGATCTGAACAAATTTGGACAGCAATAAAAGTGGTTTTTGTTAAGGGTGAAGTAGGGTCCTCAATGAGTGAAAATCTATGGGTTTTATATGCTAGGGTTTTACTAAAAAACAAAAGAAAAACTAGAAGGAAAGATGAAAAATACGAAGGTTTCACGCCTTCTCATGAGGAGCTTCACACCTGATATTCGACATCACGTCAGAGATGGATTTCACATCTAATAATGCATCAGACGTAAAGAAAACCCATGGAATATCATCTTCTTATGTTAACCGGCAATCTAATTTAAACATATATTGGGTCAGAATTAAAAATAATTCAAATTACTCCTAGGAAAAAGTCTCTAAACAACCTTAAAATTTTGCAGAAAAATCTGAATATATATATATATATATATATATATATATATATATATATATATATATATAATGATTTTAGATAATAATTTAGCTCAAAAACTAACAATTTAAACCCTAAATATCAAGAAAAAATTCTCTTTATTTCTTCTAATCCTTCTTGATCCCCATCACAGAGTTTGTGGCTTGGTGCATTGGGGTGTTGATAGACAGGAAGCCATTGTTCTGTGACCTGTGTGGCTAAAATACTAGCATGGTTCAAAGACTCGGCCGAGTCGGAGACGAGTCGGCCGAGTCGTATCCGTCTCGGCCCACTCCGAGACGAGTCCGAGTCACGAGTCGATCGACTCAACTCAGAGGAGACTGACTAGGCCGAGAATCGGAATTGACTCGGTCGATTCGGCATTATGATGATAATTTTGTGCCTCATCGCAATTCAATATGGAAATAACTACATTAGCATGTATTTATAAATGTAGTTTGTTCAATTTACTATATTGTGCATGTATTTTGATATGCTTCTACCGACGAGCGTGTATTTATACTTTCGCTTTATGTTTAGTGTGCTAGGTGATATATTTTGGACATGTGATACATGAATATGGATGTCTACATTTTTTTTAAGATTTATCATGATTTTTTCAGAATTTTTAGCTTTCTATGTAGCGTTTTGCACGTATCGCCCGATACGATCCGAGTCACCGAGACCGATCCGTCTCAGTGCCCGCCGAGTCGGCGGCCGAGACCGCGACTGTGAACCATGAATACTAGTATCTGAGTGAGACTTCAACCATTATGTCCAATCAATTTGGTGTTATAGAAATAGACCCACAACACGGCCCAGTGAAGACACGAATGGAATTCCATTGGGCCGACACAATGAGATAGCGCAATTAATAGTACTGCATTTCGCTCTTAATCATTTTATCAATTTAAGTCATATCAAAACGATCTCAACCATTAATGTATTTTAACCCTATCAGTTTTCATGTATGAATCTGTAATAAGTTATAAAATTGACTATTTTAGATACTATTAGGCAAAAAATATGTGTGAAGTAGACAGGACTAGGAAATAAAACAGACAAAATAGTAGGCCCAATTTCGAAACGAATGGGCCGGCACGATTCAAGCATGAACAGAGGCACGAATTGGCCTGTCTAGTATGACACGTGGGCCGGTCCAGTGTCCAGTGGATTAGGTTTAAAGCCCAGAGTATATTAGGTCGTACTTGGGCCTAAGTATTTTTATGTGGCCAGGTCTGGGCATGGCTAGGCTAGGCGTGGCCCATTACCAACCCTATCTAGAAACAATGTAAAGGTTGTATTTGCATGTACATGCATAGAGAGAATGGCTTAGGAAATGTTGCTGCTAGTATTAACCTGTTTCTGTCATATTCATTTATTTTTCTTTTCTTACTTTTTTGATTTCAAGTCAACCTGTGTGAAAGTCTCTGCTGCTTAAGCAGAGATGCATGCCCATGCGCATACCACTAATTTGCTTATCAAATGTTTCTAGTCATTTTCTACAAATCGATGACCTCTACTATTTTTGCTTATCGAATCTGAGATTATGTTTCTTTTTTCTTTTCATTCTGGCTGATTTAAGACCTATGTTTGTGTAGTTGTGTCTAACTTCACCATCATGATTTTCAGTGCCCACAACCATTATCCCTTTCTTCGGGGACCAGTTTTTCTGGGGTGACCGGGTTCATGAAAAAGGAGTGGGGCCTGCGCCAATTCCTATATATGAGCTAAATGTTGAACTACTTTCAAATGCTATAAGATTTATGCTTGAGCCAGAGGTAAGCATACTTGTATCTTTTAGGCTTATGTTGCTCTTCTTGTACTTCTGCAATTTACACAGAAATAGATGATCAAGCTATTCTCTTTTGCCAAATAGTGATGACAAAGCTTATTCTCTCTCTCCATCTGGCTATATTAGAGACTGGCTGCAGCTTCAAAATAGTAGCCCAGCCAATCAATGCTCAGCCGGTGTCATAATATTCTTCATCCTTTCTGCATGTGTTTAAGGTTAAATCGAGGACAATGGAACTTGCAAAACAAATAGAGAATGAAGATGGGGTTGCGGCTGCAGTGGACGCATTCCATAGGCACCTACCACCAGAGTTACCCATCCCTCAGGTCGCCTCGGATGAGCCTCCACGCGCACTCGACTGGCTATTTCATATCATTGAAAGGTGGTGCTGTCTTCCGTTCACCTCTTAGCCATCTCATTCCATTTGCTGCTGTACATATTATTGTTTGTTCTTCTTGCTGTTCTTCCTCGTTCATTATTTGTTACATCATCATTGGATTTTCTGTGAATATGTGGACGATGAGAGAGTATAATTTTTGTGTTTTGTGTATCATGTGTGGTAGGGTTTTCTATAATAGCTATTCAAGTTTTTTTGAAGGAGTTGGTCACTGTACAAAAACAGTGTTGTGCTTGTGTTGGAATCTGGGTCAGGTGTTATCAGAGGGATTCAACAGTGTTGATGGATATTTTTATTGATTAATAACAATATTCGTTAATCGTTTTGTTTTGCTTGTCATGGCAAGTAGCTTGTGTGATGACAGTAATGTTGTGATGGTCAGATTGACTACATAATAGTATTGTATTCAACGACTAATCACGTGTACAAACTTTTTAACGTTATTTAGAGGCTGTTATTATTGCTAGTATTACGCTTGTTTTTGTGTAAACTGTTGCTGGAACTGCTCGAGGGACAAGAAAAACAGTGTTCTCTGGACGTTTATTATAGACATTTTAAGAGTCGTGTCATTTTCTTCTTCATTGTTAGATGGTTGTAATCTGTTGACAGGGGGGTTATATATAAAAATTTGGGGTTCAGAACTCCCACCTTGCATCAAATTATGATCTATTATCTAGAAATAAAAGAGGGGGGAAAGGTTGTATTTTTATTTCTTGGGCAGTTCTAGGGGAGCGGATATTTTCACCCGAAAGAGTGGTGAAGGCGCCTGAGGATTAAGACACTCCATTTTGTGACAAAGGTACTCCACTCAAAATCAAAAAATAGTCAAAAAACTCTTTTTTCTTCTCCTCCTCTTCCTCTCCCTTCAATGCTGGCGACCCTGGCCTCCCTTATCGCCGGCAACCACCTCCTCCCTTCTTCTTCTCCTCCTCCTCTGCCTCCCTCCCTTCTCGGCCTCCCCAGCTCCCCCTCCCCCTTCTCCCTCCCCTCCTCGGCCTCCCTTCTCCTCCTCCCCTTCGCCCACACTCCCCACAACCACCCCACCACCCCCCCCCCCCCCCAACCCTCCCCCTCCCCTTCTATTTGGTCAGTCTGGCCGAACAGAGCTCTCTCTGTTCAGCCAACTCTAGTGGAACAAAAGTGTGCGTGTGTGTGTGTGTGGGGTGGGGGGGGGGGGGGGGGGGGGGGGAGGGGGGGCGGCGGGGGAAGAGGAGGATGGAGATCGGTGGAAGGAGGAAGAAGAAAGGCTTTTTGGACATTTTTCATGAATAAAATTGGGAAAAAAAATAATGGCACACTTGTAAATGTGATAGGGTTTCAAGTGGGGTGCCCTCATAATTTTTTAGGGGAGAAATATCCTCTCTCCAGTTCTAGAGCCTGGCAACATATTTTCTTTAACGCATTTCAAACTTCAAGAAGCTACTCAGAGATGAGTAATTATGGATTTTCTTTAGAAATGACACAGAGGCGCATGCTGTTTTTCGGCACCATGAACTGCGAGATACCAAGCAACAGCTAAGCTAAAACAGAAATGCTTCATTTGACTTTTTAACTCTTTTCCAGAAAATTACCAAAGACTTGTTATACTGTAGAAAACTATCATGAACATTTACCATTGGTTTGTGCCATTGAAATGAGTAATGGTATGGCTTAAAATGAGGAAGAATCTCACAGCAGTTTGTTAAATTTTATGCAAAAGATTCACGGTGGTTCTATAATAAAACAATTTCAGGTAGTTAGAAATGAAATTTTAAGATAATTAATTTTCATGTCTTCGTTTTTCTTTTTAGTGTGCGCGCGCTTTAGTTAGAGAGAGAGAGAGAGAGAGAGAGAGAGAGAGAGAGAGAGAGAGAGAGACGATACTAGATCTCTGCAAGACTGCAATTAGACGACGAAGATGAGGGAGTGTTTTGTACCAACCTGACAAAACTAAACACCAAAGGAGAAATCTCCATAACAACACTTCATGAAACACTCAAACCAAAGAACAACAAAGAGACCACACACAACCAACCAAGCAACAACTAGTACTACTACTCCCCGACTCTCCCTTGCATTACTACTGACTCAACCTACTGATTCCCCGCTGCCAGCGCCGAACCGTCGGCGAGAGCCCAGGAGGAGCAGGCACAAGCATAGAAGGCGGCGCGGCAATCTGAGCATCACAATACCCCCTCAAGACATCAGCCTCCTCGGCCGTGTACCCGAGCGAGGTCAGCATCGCGGGCCAGTGATCACCCTGATGGCCCTGCAGCACCCTATGGTCAAGTATGAATCACCATTGATGAGGAAGAGCACAATCTCATTGGTGCATGACCGGAGCTCCGTCAGCGAGTTCCAGCAGTCGACCAGGCTCAATTTCTCCCTCGTTAGCCCGTTAGTGAGGCGGGCCTCGATGAACGGGAGGGCGCGGGGGCCGAGAGGGCGATGAGGGAGTAGACGGTGAGGAGGAGGGCCAAGTTGTGGAGGAGAGACATTGTGATTGAGTTTTGGAGAGTGGCTGTAATTTAGCGATTGATTGAGAGAGGGATGAGAGAAGAGTGAGGGGGTTGGGGGTTTATATATAGTGTTGGAGGAGGGAAGGGGAAAAGGTTTGATTTGAATTGTGTCTTTGAAACGTATGATGAAGGAACTTGACTCTAATAATTTGCTGGTCTATAATAATAAGATTTTAGTAGAGAAATTATGTGCTTTGATTGGTAGAGAAGCTGAGAGGCTGCTTTTGTTACTGTTACTTGACTTCAATAGAAAGAAGAATCATGTGTTTTGTAGTTGAAAGATGATTGAAGAGTAGATTGGTGTTTTGTGTATTAAAAGGAAGAGGGGAAAAAAAAAAAAATTTATATTCCGAGATATTTACCCTTGAAGCCCAAAGGTAATACTACATCTCTTGAGATGTTTAGTCTCGCCCATAATTGGCCCTCTCTCTACAAAGAAAAAGAGAAAAGCCGAGCGTCTTTGGCGCAGTGGCATCACTCCACTCCTCCCCCTTGTGTGGAGGTTCTGCGTTTGACTCTCAGTGGGGACTTCGAATGGGTAATGTTGCAGGCTCCAATCTGACTAATTAAAAAAAAAAAAAAAGGAAAGGAAAAGCCTATAGATGATATTGTAAGAAAAATAAACAGGTTTGATTTAGTGCACCATAGAAGTGATATAGCATGCGGGAAAAATGACATAGATCATTGCGGTAATTGTTTTGGTAAACTTTTTATATCATTCAACTCTAATAGTTGGAACTATTGGAAGTCCCAACAACAGAGAAGATGACCACCAAATAATAACCAATCAATCACATAAACAATTTAAATAAAGAAAAGAAAGAGAGAACACAAGATTTAACGAGGTTCGGCAATTGGCCTCCGTCCTCGCGGTAAGGGGAGAGAGTTCTTATTAAATCAATCAATTACAAGTTACAAATATTGGGGACACTACCCTTCCTATATAGCCAAAGAAACCACGAAGAAAAGGAAACCAAAAACACCTAATGTAGGCTGTCTAAAAATCACTAAAAGACAAGCCATTGAAAAGCAGAATTTTGGCCGCGTCTCAACACCAAGGCGAGAGGGTTCAAACCCGCGTCTCAGCATCAAGGCGCGAGGGTTCAAACCCGCGTCTCAGCATCAAGGCGCGAGGCTCGACAGCCACGTCCAGCATCAAGGCGCGAGACTCGACAGCCGCGTCTCAGTATCAAGGCGCGAGGGTTGAAACCCGCGCCTCAATTATAACTGCCCTGGTTATGGGCCAGTCACCGCCCACATAGCGGGGAGGTTAACCCCCATTGTGGAGTGTTTTTAGGGGGTACGTTCACCCCTGATACCTCTATAAATAGTCTTGTTTGCTATTGAGAAGGGGTCGGTCGATTAGAGAGGAGAGACAGAAAAGAGAGTCCAACTCTTCAGCTAGCTTGCTGTGCTCAAGTTAGTCTTTGCCGACAATCTCTTTGAGAGTTTTGGTCGACAGTGCTGTGTTACTTCGTCAACCACCCGAAGAGAAGAGCCCCGGAAGATCTCAACGTTCACCCGGTCAACGGAGAACAAGATTCACTCTCCACCGCCACTTGAAGAACCCAGCCTTAAACAAAGGGAGGATTCAAGACTCAACATCCTCCCTCCCTTGTAATCGGAAGACTGATCTGTTGTAATCTTCTATCCAATCAAAAGAATTTTGCAATCGAATCCTCCTTTTCCGACGCATACAAGAGAGATGGCGACTCCACTGGGGACTGCATTTGTTACTGACGAACAAGTCGTGGCGCAAGGTGACGTCCTCTATAAGGGGAAGATGGTCGAATCGCTTGTCGTCGAGTTCGACCAGGCAAAGTATGAAGAGTTTCTCTCTTCCGGCTCTAAGAGCCCAAAGACCCGCGTCTGCCGCAGGGTCTCTACGGGACTTACCCCGAAACCCGCTCTGAGACCCGCGTGGCCTCAGGCGCAGCTGCTGTAAAGGATGTCGCGGCCAACCGCGCCATACGAGATACACGCGCCAACGTCTCTCAGGAGACCCGCGTGGTCAAGCCCTCTGGTGTCCAGCCAGTTCACCCTCTCCCTCAGCACCAGGTCGTCATTGGTTTCTCTCACCTCCACGACGCAACTGAAACGCTGAACGCCGACAGAGGAGGCGTGCGCGTCAGCTGCAAGTTGGAACTTCTGATCGTCCAACTGAGGCAGGACGCAAGGTTCAAACTGGCGTCTTGGCTGTGCCGCATCCAGCACGCGAAGTCCGCGTTTGGCGGCCCAAACGCGAGACTCCCCAAATTAGTTCTCTGAAGCCCTACTCACCAGACGCCAAGGCGAAGCTTGCGCGCCTCGTCAAGTACAAGAGGCACGCGCCCTTAGGCGTAGGGCCCAGCAGCCCACTCTCTCTCAAGCGTCCCTGCCCCGACGCACCAAGCAGCAACGCGACAGCCGCGTCTCTTCTCAGCAGAGACGCCAGACACGCGTCCTAAAGCTGCAACGCGAGAACCGCGTCTCTGAATCCTGCGTCCAAGCTGTACAGCGCAAGGATGCCTCCCGCCCTCAAAGTTGCGAGGCTAATCTCTTCGATCCTCTTCCCATGGATCTAAGGGATTACTTGACGAAGAAAAAAAAGTGTTAATCAAATCACTTCATCATGTTGCTGCCAACGGCTCATCTCTATGCTCTCGGAGTGCCGTTGTGATTCAGGCGTGAATCAGCAGTCTTTAGTTAGACAGCTGACCCTGATTCCCCCATCAGCCAAAAGAAGACGCTCTCACAGGCGGAGGATCTTCTCTGACACTGAATATCACGAGCTCACTGCTAACATGG
Organism: Agave tequilana; assembly: GCA_038442645.1. Classification (NCBI taxonomy): domain Eukaryota; kingdom Viridiplantae; phylum Streptophyta; class Magnoliopsida; order Asparagales; family Asparagaceae; genus Agave; species Agave tequilana. The sequence goes on along the minus strand of JAVJIF010011713.1, from coordinate 40,641 downwards.
CGAGCAGAGCAGGGGGAAAACAACTGCAGTCAGTTCCGAGGATGAATCTGACTCTGAACCGGAAGGAGTGTACCGACACACTCGCACCCGGACCGGGGCCATTCCCCCGATCAACTACAATGCCCTAGCCCGGGGCATTGAGATTAATGACTCGCACTCTGCCATTACAGAGTCGCAGGCTTCAAACTCTTCTATAGAGAAAGAGGCCTTCACATACATGACGAGCGCTCCTGAGGAGACCGCCAGGCGCTTGGAGCAGCAAGCCCAGGCCCAGAAGGAACAACTCGAGATGATTCGTGCTCAGCAAGAATCTATCGACTCCCTCAAGAAGATGCTCGCACAGTTACTTGAAGACAAGAGGAAGTCAACCAACAAAGCCTCCTCTAAGAAGTCTAAAGGCAAGCGAAAAGATGGGGAAAGTTCATCTTCTGTACACGTAGAGGAAGAAGAGCAACTTACTTCTGGCTCGTCTAAATCCTCGTCGCAGGAAAAGGACGACCGAGAACAAGGAAAAGTTCATTCTAAGAGAATGAACCAGCTGGAGCAACGTCTTGAGGCCCTTACTAACCGAAAAGGCCTCCAGGAGGCAGGAGTGGTCTGGCCATATCCAGTCGAGTGGGACCTAGTTCCATACCCACCCAAGTTCAAGGCTCCAACCCTCCAAGCATTTGATGGGAAAGGTTCACCTAACCAGCATATCTACTACTTTAAATCCCAAACAGGGAATGTAGTAGATAACGATGCTATCTTGGTACGATTATTCATTGGCACCCTGAAAGGGCTCGCCTTTGAATGGTTCATGAAGCTCCCAGAAGGCTCCATCAAAAATTGGGCGACTTGGAGAAGCTCTTCTTAATGCGCTTCTTTGAAGATGACTCGGAAGTCAACATGCCTACCCTTTTGGCTACTAAACAGCGAAAGGGAGAGTCTGTCAAATCTTTCGTAGAAAGATTTCGGAACGTGGCACTTCGATGTCCGAGCGGTATGACCCAGGTTACCCTGGTGGAAACATGCCGCCACAATCTCCAAACCTCACTCCTTGCTCAAATAGGAGTTGCTGAAAGCCGCACCTAGAAGCAATTAGTCCAACAAGGTGAACAGGCTGAGGAGATTGTCGCCCGCGTCAGAGCGGAAGAAGGCAAACCCAGACCTGAGAGGTCATCGAGGCGCGCGCCAGACACATCCATCCAAACAAAAAGGAAGGATAACTTGGCAACAGAGACAAGTCCCCTGTCAAACCTCAACCGGTCAAGGGAAGTGGCTCTTCAAGCCAACTACGGGCCAACAAGCAGTATTCCTTCAAGGATGAACATGTCGACTCGCTCTTCAAATTACTCAACAAGAGCAATCGACTGAAGCTTCCTGAAGCTAGGCGCCCCGAGGAAGTCGGTAAAACCGATAATCCCAACTACTGTATGTATTCAGGATGTTGGGACACCCCACCAAGAGCTGTTATGTCTTTAAGGACATCCTTCAGGCTCTGATTGACGCGGAGGTATTAAAACTCCGTCCAGAGCAGAAGAAGGTGGCGGCCAATATAACGTCATTCCTCCAGTTTGGAAGGCAACCTCCAACACCCTCTGGAGTAGTCCCTATCCCAAGAGGAGAGCTGAGAATGGTCAACACAGACCCTCACCAGCAGCAAGAAAAGGGCCTGGTACCTGTTCCCACACCTCGGGAGAAGTCATGTGGGTTCATCCCGACCTTATAGATGGCCAGCAATGGACTACTGTAACCAGCAGAAAGTCCAAAGGCAAAGCAAAGGCTTCATCCTGCAACGTGGTGTGTGCCTCTTCTCGAGAAACGGAACTGAATTCCCTCGCTAACCGACTCAGGAGAGGAGACAATAGTTCTGGCCGCAGAACCCAGTCGGCTGGTGGCAGAAACCCGTTCGGGGCAGCCATATTTGAAAAAGTATGACGAAGTGGCGATAACTCCTCCAAGACCCACTGCAGAGCCAGCCAAGCCCTCCACGAAGCAACCCGGGGAGAAACAGAAAGAACTTCAATTTTCTCGAGTTCTTTCAAAAGACATAGCGGAAAGATCCACAGCACCTTACCGCTTTGATGTCCTGGCTCAACTAGCCAACATCCCAGCGCGGATTACGCTTTATGAGCTTCTCAGGTTATCAAAATCGACCAGAGAAGCTCTACAAGAAGCTCTGGCTAATGTTGAGGTCTTCATGACCCAGCTACCAAAGGAGGAAGATATAGAGGATTGCCTCCACGCCTCCCAAAATATTCCCTGCATCACCTTCACGGCAGATGATATGCAAGTCAAAGGGAAACATGATCGACCCCTTTACTTCGCAGGGTATATTGGATCATCTGAGGTGAACCGCATTCAGGTAGATCCCTGGTCTGCATTGAGCATCATGCCTCGCCGGGTCATGCAACATTTGGGGATTCCTACTCATCGTTTGAGCCCTACCCAGACGACCATTTATGGGTTCAATGCCAATAGTACCTGTCCAATGGGGAAGGTCAAGCTCAAATGCCAGATCGGAGATCTGAGGTCGGAAGTGACATGCTACGTCATCGACGCTGACACTTCTTACAATCTACTGCTGAGATGATCTTGGATTCATCGCAATTCTATCGTTCCCTTTACCCTCCACCAAGTCATGAAATACATTGACGGGAGTGAAAATGTGCGAACGTTGATTGCCGAAAGGCATCCGTTCAAGGGAGTCGAGAATTATTTCACAGATTCCCTCCTGTACCAGGACTCTGTGGAAGCAGATGAAATCCCTCAACCAGAGGAACCAGACTCTGGCAATGAAGCCGACACCGAGCTGGAAGAAGAAGAGTGCGTGTGGGAGCTAGATCCACCTATAACGAGCACTAATAAGCTCGATGTTGATAATACCACCGACGATGAGGTGGTTGGTACATTAATGAAGAATTAGATTTAGCGTATTTTTCTGTGTTTGCCTCTGATTCGGTACCGTCAGACACTAGTACCGAAGTAGATGATGATCTCTGATCGGCAATGGGTGCTTTGACATCATTGCATATACCAGTGAAATCGTCCTTTGAGACATACCAAGATAATGGTAATGCGCAAGAATCTATATTCACGGTTCCAGCAAGACGGAAAGGCCAAAAATCAATTCTTTTTGGGCGGATCTCGTCTGAACCAACGCCCCGCGAAGAATCGGAAGGCGAGGAGGAATCCCCTCAGTTCGATCACTACGAACCAAAAGCACTCACAATGATGAAACACATGGGGTATGACGTAACAAGCGGACCCGGGTTGAACTTTGGCAAAGGAAGGAGAACGCTACTTCGATCCTTTGTGCCGAAAGGAAAAACACTCGATTACTATCATCAGACTCATAGGGGGTTGGGCTATGTATCAACTCCGGCTCCATCAGCCTTTGATTCTCGAAGATCGTCAGGTCACGATTACTCTTCAGGCACGTCATCATGGGAGTCAGATGTCAGTGTCGGCAACATCTTCGGAGAACTTTCAGTGAACATGGTTTCAACAAGCCACCTGAAAGACGGAGATGAAGAAATGATCCAATCCGATACGGATCCTTGGATCAAACATTTAAATACTCTTTGTGATACCCGCTTTGAACAGCGAGAGCAACCCACAGAAGACAAGATTGTTCAGATCAATCTGGGGGATGAGGCTAATCCTAAGCCCATCTTCATAAGTGACGGCCTGTCACCTTCGGAGAAAAGGGATCTAATATCTCTTGTATAAGAGTATATAGACGTCTTCGCCTGGAATTACGAAGACATGCCCGGACTTGATCCTCAAGTGGCTATGCACCGCCTCAACATCAATTCGGACGTAAAGCCTGTCAAACAACAACATCGACGATTCCACCCAGAGATAATGGAGGCGATTCAATCAGAAGTCAGAAAGCTTATAGATTCTGGCTTCATCTGGGAAGAACAACATCCCGACTGGGTAGCCAACATCGTCCCCGTTGCCAAGAAGAACGGAAAGATCCGAATCTGCATCGATTTTCGTGATCTGAACGAGGCCTGTCTCAAGGACGAATTCCCACTACCAATCACAGATGTCATGATTGACAATACATGTGGATTCGAACGAATGTCCTTCATGGACGGATTCTCAGGATATAATCAAATAAAAATGTATCCTGATGACGAAAAGCACACCTCCTTCAGAACACCACTAGGGGTCTACTGCTACACCGTCATACCTTTCGGACTGAAGAATGCAGGGGCAACATATCAAAGGGCCATGAATGCTATTTTCCATCAGCAAATGCGCAAAATAGTGGAATGTTATGTTGATGACATTGCGGTAAAAAGCCGCGCTAAAGGTGATCACATATCTGACCTAAAGGCTATCTTTGGTATCATGCGGGCTCATCAATTAAAGATGAACCCCACCAAGTCCTTCCTGGGGGTGGCCAGCGGCAAGTTCCTAGGGTTGTAGTGACTTCTACAGGAATTCATTTGGACCCAGAAAAGGTTCGTGCTATCCAGGAGATGCAACCTCCGAGAAATCTCAAGGAACTCAGGGGATTGCAAGGACGATTGTAATACATCCGCAGGTTTATCTCAAATCTCTCCGGAAGATGCCAACCTTCGCTAAGCTAATGAAGAAGGGCGTTTCGTTCATTTGGGACGACGCTTGCCAACAAGCATTTGAGGAAATCAAGCAATACCTCACACAACCACCAGTCCTTGCAGCTCCGATATCCGGAAAACCTTTCCTGATATACGTCCGAGCAATAGATCATTCTTTGGGAGCTCTACTAGCTCAGAATGATGATCAAGGAGGAGAGCAAGCGATCTACTATCTGAGTAGAATAATGATCGGAGCCGAACATCGGTACAACCCGATCGAGAAGGAATGTTTGGCATTGGTGTTTGCTATTCAGAAAATGCGACACTATCTGGTAGGCCAAACTATAAATGTCATATCAAAAGTCAAACCCTTGAGGTTACTCATGACAAAGCCTTCATCGCAAATGGCCGACTGGCAAAATGGGCCATATTGTTATCTCAATATGAGATGCACTTTTACCACAGAAGGCCATTAAAGGACAAGCGGTGGCGGATTTCCTGGCTGAGCATCCAGATCCGAGGGCAACCAAACTTTACGACGATCTCCCAGACGAGGTCGCTGAAGCCTGCCAGACCCAGACATCCTTTGAAAGGCAGTTGTGGTAACTTTTCTTTGATGGTGCATCAAGAACAAGCCCAAAAGGACACATAGTGGCAGGAGTAGGAGTAGTACTCGTCTCCCCACAGAACTATGTGATCCCTCGAGCTGTCTCATTAACTGAGCCGTGTTCCAATAATGTGGCGAAGTACAATGCTCTTTTGATTGGGATGCAACTCGCCGATGAGATTGGCGTTAAAAATCTCGAGGCATATGGTGACTCCAAACTCATCGTTAGCCAGGTTCGCGGGGAGTACGAAGTCAGACATGAAGACCTAGTACCCTATTACAACGCAACCGTCCACATGGCTGGGAAGTTTACAAACTTCTACATCGACCATGTACCGCGCAGGCAAAATGCGCATGCAGATGCACTGGCATCCCTCGCTGCCTCTTTAGCTCTTCCAGCTGGAGCAGTAGAGAAGGTATTTGTCTACAGCCATGACCTGTGTTGTCCGAGAATTGCCCCTGAGGACTACCAGGAACCGACAGAAAATTGTCAAAGCAAGGAGGTTCTCGAATCGTCGGCCGGACTAAAGCCCAGAGACTGGCGATTCCCTTACATCGATTATGTCCTATATGGCATCTTACCTGAGGACACCAAGGAAGCGGCTGCCATTCGAAGGAAAACTCTCAAATTCTACTATAATGCGATTACACGAACATTGTATCGTCGATCGCACGACGGGATCTTGCTCCGCTGCTTTTCACCAAAAGAGGCACAGGAACTTTTGACAGAAGCCCATGACGGTATGTGTGGAGCCCATCAACCTGGCCCAAAACTTGCATACCGACTCCAAAGGCTGGGATATTATTGGCCTAAGATGATCGCTAACGCCATCGCCTATGCCAAAAGATGTCACGCCTGCCAAGTACATGGCGATTTCATTCATCAAGCACCAGGGTACCTTCACTCTACGACCTCCACCTGGCCATTTGAGATGTGGGGGATGGATGTGGCTGGCCCTATCAGCCCACCATCATCAAAAGGACATCGGTTTATTTTGGCCATAACCGATTATTTCTCCAAATGGGCTGAGGCCATTCCTTTGAAGGAGGTGAAGTCATCTGATGTGATCAAATTCGTGAAACATCACGTCATTTACCGTTTGGGGTACCTCGGCGAATTGTCCACGACAACAGACCCCAGTTCATCAGCCAGGCTTTCCAGAGATTCTGCGCCAAGTTTAGAATCCAGGGTGTGTCCTCAACGGCATACTACCCCGCCGCTAATGGCCTCGCAGATGCTTTCAACAAGACCATTGGCAAGCTCCTCAAGAAATTCGTCTCGAAAAGTCAACATGACTGGGACGACAGGCTAGGTGAATGCTTATGGGCTTATCGCATAACTGTTCGAACCCTAACTAAAGCTACGCCATTCTCTTTGGTATATGGGTGTGAAGCTGTGCTTCCACTAGAAATTCAAATTCCATCTCTACGCGTCGCCTTGATAGCAGAAATGACAACAGAGGAGAAGCATCGACAGCGACTCTAGGAATTGGAGGCCTTAGACGATAAGCGTCTGCAGGCCCAACAATAAATCGAGCTCTACCAAGCCCGGATTACCAGAGCCTTCAACAAGAAAGTTAAAGTGCGAACTTTCAAGAAAGGCGATCTTGTCTTAGCCGTCAGAAGACCCATAGTGATGACGCACAAGACAAAAGGAAAATTCCAGCCCAAATGGGAAGGACCATTTGTAGTAGAGTCAGTCTACTCAAATGGATCATATCGCCTCATAACTTCAAACGGCGATACACTTATGATACCGATCAATGGCAGATTCCTGAAGAAGTACTATCCTTAATAGTACTCCTCCACCGATCAAGTTAAAAGTACACCTCTGATCAAAACAAGAAGAGTTTCTTCATTAATATCCGACGCCTTCGACGGCTAAGGATAGAGGAAAATGTTGGCTTCTAAGCCCAACATAAGTCTTCGACAACTCATCATGCTGAGGGGAATAGCATGGCTAGCCCAACTCAAACGGTAGTTGGTAAAGGCACCTCAAATCCGTTGATAGCTGAGGGTTTGCTAAAAATCCTAAGTGGACTTGACTCCACTCTCCCCTCCAAAATCCCTTACCAATTCTCATCCACAGAATGGTAGGTCTACGAAATACAGTCGTTGCCAAGTTAACACTATACCTCTGGCACTTCAAACTCCACTTGCCAATTCTCATCAATAGAATGACAAGTCTTCAAAATTGCTCATATCGCAAATCAATTTCTGTCAAGTTAATACCACACCTCTGACAAATTACTGTTAAGTTAACATTATACTTCTAAACAGTACATCGAGTTTCTGTCAAGTTAACGTCACACCTCTAACAGTCAACTTTTCTTCAGTCTTTCATATCGAAGCTGAAATGAACAATGCTAGGTTTAGCACTACACCTCTAGCATCCAGGTCATCGCCAAGTTCAACAATACACCTATGGCCATGACTTTTCCTCGGACTTCCTCGTTGAAGTCGAGATGACTAATGCCAAGTTCAAAATTACACCTCTAGCATTACCCTCATTGTCAAGTTAAACATTACACCTATGACAGTGACACTTCCAGTTTTCCTGGGCGAAAACTGAAATGCTTCTGAGTCAAGTTAATATCACACCTCTGACTTACACTCTTGTCAAGTTAACATCATACTTCTGACAAGACTTCATTCAACCCGTTAAGTTAATATCACACCTCTAACGGTAAAGACTTTCCTAGACTCCCCGTGAGCCTAGTCTCACTTGTTATTCTCCTCAACAGAACAACAAGTCTACCTAAAAATATTGTTAGGTTAACATTACATCGGTAACAGTGTTTTCATCAACTCTCCAGTTGAGCTTAAACCTTTGATAAAAGCTCATCTTCCCTGGGGGTACCAATTCAGCCTGTCACTTTCTTTTATAAAGTGGCAGGTCCACCAAAAATCATTCTATCCTTGTCAGGTTAATATTACATGTAATACCCCGTTTCCAGAATACGTACTTAGTTGCGTATTCAGCTTTTCGATCGTATTTTTCGATTTACTTCCCGTATTTGACCGATTTCAATTTCAAATATCATTTTCTAAAATATTAGATTTTATGAGAATTTCTGGAATTTTCTAGAATTTAAATGAATTTCTTCAAACCGGTGTCGACCAGTGCCGCTGATCGATTCCCGAATTTTTATCTTACAAACTGTTTAGAAATTCTAGAAGATTCTTTAGACATTTCTGCTTAGAATAATATTCCTTACTTAAATACTTTTTCTGAAGATTTTACGAATTTATGGATATCCCACCGGAGTCGGCAGAAGACTGATTCCAGTATTTTTATTTCACAAACAGTTAGGAATTTCTAGAAAGTCCTTTAGGCATTATCTCTTAGAATCATATTTTCTACCTACATTCTTTTTCTGAGCATTTTATGATTTTATGAAAATTCTTTCGGAGTCGGTAGGTAACTGATTCCGGGATTTTTAGCTTTAAAACTATACAGTATTTCTTCAAACGGATTTCACTATGAGTCTTCATATAATATTATTGATTTTTGGTGAAAATTGCGAGTCGTTCCGAGATACTTGAATTTCGGACGATTTCGGTATTTTCCGAAATGTTTTCCCGCATACTCGACTTTAACTCGAGAATTTGTGTTTCTGATATTTTCATTTTTGGAGACCAAGAAAATATCTTCTCATTTCATTTCTTTTTCCTTTTTCCTTTCTCTATTTTCCTTTCCTTCATCTCTAAGCCAAAGGATTTTCCAATTTCCAAAAATTCCAACAATTCAAATTTTACAACAAATATGTCAAATTCCACACTCTTCCTCATTAATGCCCTCTTTCTCTCTCTCTCTCTCCATGGCCGGCCACCATTGGCCAAGGGAGACACCTCACCCCCTTTTTTACACAAAAACCCCTCTCAATTTCTTTATTTGCATTCCCTTTACAAAAATCAAATCCTATATAAGTTTTTCCTTTACAATTCTTTTTCTTTTCTTCACTTCACCAAGAAAATAGCCTTCAACCTTTCTCCTCCATCTCAAACCCTAATTCCAAAGAACACCTCAAGGCCTTCATCTTCTTCTCAAGCTACCACAACCCTTGGATTTGGATCGCATCTCTCTTCGTCGGAAGTATCGCCAAAGACCTAGTTGGTGATATCGTCGACCACAATCTTTCGGAACTCGTAAAAGTTTCACACAACCGATCGAAGTGAGTATAATTACTCACCAAGACTTGCAATCTTCCTTGTATACTTGTGTTGACAAATCATGTCCCTTAAGTCATCAAAATCATATTTTTAGCTATCAAAAATAACCACCACAAAAATCTGATTTTGACCTAACAGCAGCATTTTTCAGAACTTCGGTCGACCGGCCCAAGGGGGGCAGTCGACCGATGTGCACAAACGTGCACAGTTTTGAGTAGGCGGTCGACCGGTTCACCAACCAGTCGACCGGTAGAAAACCTGGAGCTCACGGCCCTGTATCGGTCGACCGGCAGTCGACCGACAGGCGACCGGTAGTTATATCTCCGGTCGACCGACAGTCGACCGGAAGTCGACCGACCAAACCTGGAGCTCACGCATTTTGTCCGGTCGACCGGCAGTCGACCGGCAGTCGACCGTTAACCTGTTTTTGGGCAAAAATTGTTGTTTCTTTTATGAATTGGATTTTACCCTTGCTTCACGTATGATATACTATTCTTGTTCATGCTCTATGATTTGTACTACATGACATGTTACTTGATGGACCTCATGACTTGTTACTTCTTGACTCGTTATCATATATTCTCATTTTAGGACTTGTTAAATATGAAATATCTCCATCTCTTCATGCTATCACTTAAACACCAAGCATGATACACTCGACTATTTTATAAAATGGACCAACTTACACATGGGACGGGGGAAATATGCGGATATCGGTATGTGTTCGTGTTTACAGTGGTATTAGGTTAATTGTACAATTATATTCCGGTCTGACCTGAGGGCCTCCAGGGGACCGAGGGGAGTGCTTGCTCCCTATTCCTGAATACTGTCATGACTAAGGGCATACATAAGACCCTCCTGTTAGGCCTTGCGGCTGGTTCCGTCATCAAGCAACGGAACACCCTGGACCGTGGTCCCGGGCATGTACGGGACCCACTGTAAACATAGTTCGTCGATACAACCGCTGTTTCCAATAACAAACTTGCTTTACTAGGATATGGATCTATGTGTTCTGGGACGCTGGGTCACATAGCTAGATATCACAGTAAGACAAGTAATAATAATTATAGACTTAATTTGTACATTCATTGCATTATGGCTTTACCTTATTATGTTTTCATCACTTGTTAGTCGATGCTATTTATTACTGTTCCATCTTCTTTATTCCTGTCCCTTAGCCACTTGGCTACAGTTGTTTACTATTATATGTCTTGATTCCTTGGATTTGCATATTCAGATTCTGAGGCTTGGAACGAAGTGGAGCCATCCACAGAGGACCAGGCTTATTTCAGTGAGCAGGCTGACCAACTCTAGTTCCCTCGTGCCAGACTCTTCCTTTTGGCTCACGAATCTTCATCCATTACGTGAGCATCTTGTGTACATGTTTGTATATTGTCTTTTTGGACTTGGATATGATAAATAACACTTGTAAAGTGTATTACTTTATCATAGTTTGTATAACTTTGTACTTGTATCTTGTAAGTTGGCATATGAATACACCACGCTTTGTGTTGTACTCTGATTCCTTATTGTACTTTTATGCTTAGCGTATATACGTGGGGGCTTCTTCTGACCTACATATATACGTCGCAGTGACGTCCCCGTATCCGTGGAATCGGGGCGTTACAGGTTGGTATCAGAGCTTAGGCTCTCACACCTAAAAGTACAATCAAGTGGCAAATTCTAGTAATTTGCGAATGCCAACTACAATGTACAGAGTTATCAAGTCCTTCTTGATTCCGTCCTTGATTCATTTCCTTGTGTTCTAAACTCCTTCCATCCATTTGTTTCCAATTCCAGTTATCCTATCCCAATTCGGTATGGAGAGACGATCGGGTCGAGAGGCTGAGGCTTCTGAGGAGGTGATTACAGGTAACATCAGAGTACATTCACTACCTGTTCTCGCTCTCTTCGATTCAGGTGCATCCCACTGTTATATCTCAGATAAATTTGTGGCTTTACATTCTATACCTGTTAGATCATTAGACCACAAATGGGAGATAAGTACAGGGAATGGGGTAGTCATATCTTCTAGAGTTTGTATTGATTGTCCAGTAGAACTTTGTGATAAGACTTTGGCCATAGATATGCTCGTACTAGACACCAAAGGGTACGACGTAATCTTAGGCATGACCTGGCTCAGTCAGTACTATGCAGTTATTGATTGTAGGGAGAAGAAGATTAATTTCAGAATCCCTCATCAACCGGAGTTCCAATTTAGTGGAGAAGTGAAGTCTACCAAGGGAAAGACTCAGATGACTACTTCGGAGGTTCAGAAGCAGAAGGTACCGGTGTGGGATGAATTCCCAGAAGTGTTTGCTGAGATTTCAGGACTGCCACCGGAGAGGATGATTGAGTTCTCCATTGACACAGTTCCAGGAGCAGCTCCTATATCCAAGGCTCCGTACAGGATGGCACCGACGGAGTTAGAAATTCTGAAGAAGCAGCTGCAGGAGTATTCAGATAAGGGATTGATTCGGCCAAGTACATCACCATGGGGAGCTCCAGTGCTATTGGCAAACAAGAAGGATGGTGGTAAGAGACTTTGTATTGACTATAGGGAGTTGAACAAAGTTACCATCAAGAACAAGTATCCCTTACCCAGGATTGATGATCTGTTTGATCAGCTTCATGGAGCCCGTGTATTCTCTAAATTGGATTTACAGTCGGGTTACCATCAGCTAAGGGTGAAGAAGGAGGATATTCTGAAGACTGCATTCAGGACCCGTTATGGCCACTATGAGTTTCTAGTGATGCCTTTCGGAGTCACTAATGCCCCTGCAGTTTTCATGGACTTGATGAACCGAGTGTTCTCGCCCTATCTGGATCAGTTTGTTGTTGTTTTCATAGATGACATCCTGATCTATTCAAAGAACAACAGGGAGCATGCAGAACACTTGAGGATTGTGTTGCAGACTCTACAGCAGGAGCAGCTTCATGCCAAGAGGAGCAAGTGTGATTTCTGGTTGGACAGCATAGCTTTCCTTGGACATATGGTTTCAGCAGAAGGAATTTCAGTTGATCCCAGCAAAGTCCAGGCAGTAAAGGATTGGCCAGTTCCGAGGACGGTGACTGAGATTAAGAGTTTTCTTGGACTAGCCGGATATTACAGACGCTTTGTCCAGGATTTCTCTAGGATTGCAGCTCCGTTGACCCAGCTCACCGGAAAGGAGTAAGGTACATATGGACAGAGGAGTGTACCGCAGCATTTGAGCAATTGAAGCATAGGCTCATTTCAGCTCCAATCTTGAGGACTCCCTCAGGGAGAGGAGGGATGGTCATATTCAGTGATGCATCGGGAAAAGGCCTGGGATGTGTACTTATGCAACATGATCATGTTATCGCATATGCATCTAGGCAACTGAAGCCTCATGAGAGGAATTACCCAACTCATGACTTGGAGTTGGCAGCTGTGATTTTTGCCTTGAAGATTTGGAGGCACTACCTTTTGGGAGATAAAGTGCTGATATACACAGATCACAAGAGCCTCAAGTATATCTTTTCACAGAAAGAGTTGAACATGAGGCAGAGGCGGTGGTTGGAGCTTATGGCAGACTATGATATTGACTTGCAATATCATCCAGGCAAGGTCAATACAGTTCCAGATGCACTGAGCAGGATGCCAGAGAACAGGGTGCTAGTCCAAATCACTCAGCAGAAGGAGTTGATTCGAGATTTCATCAGATTGGATTTGATGTTGGTGCAAGGAACTGAGAAGGCAGGGCAGCTCATGGCTTTACAGATCCAGTCATCATTGATTGATGAGATCAAGGAAGCTCAGAAGGAGGACCCCAGATTACAGATATTTCGAGCTCAGGTGGAGGCTGGATTGAGGACTGATATCTGTATCCATCCAGATGGTGCTTTGTATTTTGGAAGCAGGCTTTGTGTTCCCCAAGGAGAAGTCAGACAGAAGATTTTGGAGGAAGCACACAGTTCAGCTTATTCCATACACCCGGGGGGAACCAAGATGTATCAGGACTTGAAGAAACACTTTTGGTGGAATGCCATGAAGAGGGAGATAGCTCAGTTTGTTGCCAAGTGCTTAGTGTGCCAGCAGATAAAGATAGAGCACCAGAGGTCAGCTGGACTTCTACATCCTTTACCGATACCCGAATGGAAGTGGGAACACATCACTATGGATTTTGTCACAGCATTACCTCGCAGCCCCAAAGGTAATAATGCTGTGTGGGTTATCATTGATCGTCTCACCAAGTCAGCTCACTTCATACCATTCCGGGTAGGTCAGACAACAGAGGTTCTGGCAGACAAGTATATGAAAGAGATAGTTCGTCTGCATGGGGTTCCAGTCAGTATTGTTTCAGACAGAGACACCAGATTCAAATCTCATTTCTGAGAGAGTCTCCAAGAGAGTCTGGGAACTCGTCTGAAGTTCAGTACATCTTATCATCCTCAGACAGACGGACAATCAGAGAGGACCATCCAGATCCTTGAGGATATGCTTAGAGCCTGCATGATTGAGTTCAAGGGATCATGGGAAGACCATCTTCATCTAGCTGAGTTTTCTTACAACAATAGCTATCAAGCCAGTATTAAGATGGCACCCTTTGAGGCATTGTATGGGAGGAAATGTAGGTCACCGATTTGTTGGGATGAAGTCGGTGAGAGGAGTCTTTTGGGACCTGAGATCCTAATGCAGACAACAGAGAAAGTCAAGATTATCAGAGATCATCTCAGGGCAGCTCAGAGCAGACAGAAGAGTTGGGCAGACACACGGAGGAGGCCATTGGAATTCCAGATTGGAGATCTTGTATTCTTGAGGGTATCACCTACCAAGGGAGTAATCCGGTTTGGTATTCGTGGAAAGTTGAGCCCGAGATATATCGGCCCATTCGAGATTTTGGAGCGAGTGGGAGATGTGTCTTACAGATTGGCCTTACCTCCATCTTTGGACGGTGTGCACAATGTTTTCCACGTATCTCAGTTGAGGAAATATGTAAGGGATGATAGTCATGTTCTGGATCACTCCGAGCTGGAACTACAGCCGGACTTATCATATCAGGAGCAGCCGATGACCATTTTGGATAAGAGTGTGAAGACACTGAAGAACAAGGCTATACCTTTAGTGTTGGTGTCTTGGAACCGGCACGCGCCAGGAGAGGCCACTTGGGAACGAGAGGATGTTATCCGAGAGCGTTATCCTCAACTCTTCGCATCTTGATTGGTAAGACTCTTTCCTTCTATTCTTCTCAACTGTTATTTTCCATCTTATCCTTCTCTATATCTGTTACCTTTCCTGTTACCTTTCACTTTACGAAATTTCGAGGACGAAATTTTTGTAAGGTGGGTGGATTGTAATACCCCGTTTCCGGAATACGTACTTAGTTGCGTATTCAGCTTTTCGATCGTATTTTTCGATTTACTTCCCGTATTTGACCGATTTTAATTTCAAATATCATTTTCTAAAATATTAGATTTTATGAGAATTTCTGGAATTTTCTAGAATTTAAATGAATTTCTTCAAACCGGTGTCGACCAGTGCCGCTGATCGATTCCCGAATTTTTATCTTACAAACTGTTTAGAAATTCTAGAAGATTCTTTAGACATTTCTGCTTAGAATAATATTCCTTACTTAAATACTTTTTCTGAAGATTTTACGAATTTATGGATATCCCACCGGAGTCGGCAGAAGACTGATTCCAGTATTTTTATTTCACAAACAGTTAGGAATTTCTAGAAAATCCTTTAGGCATTATCTCTAGAATCATATTTTCTACCTACATTCTTTTTCTGAGCATTTTATGATTTTATGAAAATTCTTTCGGAGTCGGTAGGTAACTGATTCCGGGATTTTTAGCTTTAAAACTATACAGTATTTCTTCAAACGGATTTCACTATGAGTCTTCATATAATATTATTGATTTTTGGTGAAAATTGCGAGTCGTTCCGAGATACTTGAATTTCGGACGATTTCGGTATTTTCCGAAATGTTTCCCGCATACTCGACTTTAACTCGAGAATTTGTGTTTCTGATATTTTCATTTTTGGAGACCAAGAAAATATCTTCTCATTTCATTTCTTTTTCCTTTTTCCTTTCTCTATTTTCCTTTCCTTCATCTCTAAGCCAAAGGATTTTCCAATTTCCAAAAATTCCAACAATTCAAATTTTACAACAAATATCTCAAATTCCACACTCTTCCTCATTAATGCCCTCTTTCTCTCTCTCTCTCTCTCTCCATGGCCGGCCACCATTGGCCAAGGGAGACACCTCACCCCCTTTTTACACAAAAACCCCTCTCAATTTCTTTATTTGCATTCCCTTTACAAAAATCAAATCCTATATAAGTTTTTCCTTTACAATTCTTTTTCTTTTCTTCACTTCACCAAGAAAATAGCCTTCAACCTTTCTCCTCCATCTCAAACCCTAATTCCAAAGAACACCTCAAGGCCTTCATCTTCTTCTCAAGCTACCACAACCCTTGGATTTGGATCGCATCTCTCTTCGTCGGAAGTATCGCCAAAGACCTAGTTGGTGATATCGTCGACCACAATCTTTCGGAACTCGTAAAAGTTTCACACAACCGATCGAAGTGAGTATAATTACTCACCAAGACTTGCAATCTTCCTTGTATACTTGTGTTGACAAATCATGTCCCCTTAAGTCATCAAATCATATTTTTAGCTATCAAAAATAACCACCACAAAAATCTGATTTTGACCTAACAGCAGCATTTTTCAGAACTTCGGTCGACCGGCCCAAGGGGGGCAGTCGACCGATGTGCACAAACGTGCACAGTTTTGAGTAGGCGGTCGACCGGTTCACCAACTAGTCGACCGGTAGAAAACCTGGAGCTCACGGCCCTGTATCGGTCGACCGGCAGTCGACCGACAGGCGACCGGTAGTTATATCTCCGGTCGACCGACAGTCGACCGGAAGTCGACCGACCAAACCTGGAGCTCACGCATTTTGTCCGGTCGACCGGCAGTCGACCGGCAGTCGACCGTTAACCTGTTTTTGGGCAAAAATTGTTGTTTCTTTTATGAATTGGATTTTACCTTGCTTCACGTATGATATACTATTCTTGTTCATGCTCTATGATTTGTACTACATGACATGTTACTTGATGGACCTCATGACTTGTTACTTCTTGACTCGTTATCATATATTCTCATTTTAGGACTTGTTAAATATGAAATATCTCCATCTCTTCATGCTATCACTTAAACACCAAGCATGATACACTCGACTATTTTATAAAATGGACCAACTTACACATGGGACGGGGGAAATATGCGGATATCGGTATGTGTTCGTGTTTACAGTGGTATTAGGTTAATTGTACAATTATATTCCGGTCTGACTTGAGGGCCTCCAGGGGACCGAGGGGAGTGCTTGCTCCCTATTCCTGAATACTGTCATGACTAAGGGCATACATAAGACCCTCCTGTTAGGCCTTGCGGCTGGTTCCGTCATCAAGCAACGGAACACCCTGGACCGTGGTCCCGGGCATGTACGGGACCTACTGTAAACATAGTTCGTCGATACAACCGCTGTTTCCAATAACAAACTTGCTTTACTAGGATATGGATCTATGTGTTCTGGGACGCTGGGTCACATAGCTAGATATCACAGTAAGACAAGTAATAATAATTATAGACTTAATTTGTACATTCATTGCATTATGGCTTTACCTTATTATGTTTTCATCACTTGTTAGTCGATGCTATTTATTACTGTTCCATCTTCTTTATTCCTGTCCCTTAGCCACTTGGCTACAGTTGTTTACTATTATATGTCTTGATTCCTTGGATTTGCATATTCAGATTCTGAGGCTTGGAACGAAGTGGAGCCATCCACAGAGGACCAGGCTTATTTCAGTGAGCAGGCTGACCAACTCTAGTTCCCTCGTGCCAGACTCTTCCTTTAGGCTCACGAATCTTCATCCATTACGTGAGCATCTTGTGTACATGTTTGTATATTGTCTTTTTGGACTTGGATATGATAAATAACACTTGTAAAGTGTATTACTTTATCATAGTTTGTATAACTTTGTACTTGTATCTTGTAAGTTGGCATATGAATACACCACGCTTTGTGTTGTACTCTGATTCCTTATTGTACTTTTATGCTTAGCGTATATACGTGGGGGCTTCTTCTGACCTACATATATACGTCGCAGTGACGTCCCCGTATCCGTGGAATCGGGGCGTTACATTACACCTCTGACAATATTGTTGGGTTCTTGAAATAGGATCTTTCTCCATAAAATTTGACTTGTTAAGATTATCATCATAGTTTTGACAAGCCAAAGATTCTTTGCTTCTATGCGTCTGACTAAAAAGAAACGAGAGAGTTCAAGACAATAGAAGAGACAAAAAGAAAAGTGTCACTTTTATTTATATCCAGGCATATGAAAGTGATACAAAACGCTCTCTTATACAATGAGATTGAGTGTTACAGTTAAGGAGTACAAAGAAGTCCCTCTCTCTCTCAGAGGATGCACTCACTCCTCAAAGCTGCATACAATTCCAAGTACAGGATGTTTGGAAGGGCACCAAAGTAGGATCGGACATTGTGGCAACGATCAGAAGCTGGTTGCACCATGATGCATGATGTAAACATCGAAGAAGTCTCTGGTTGACCGAGAACAATGGTGTTTCTTGAGGTCAAAAGGCAGCAGAATCTTCTGATTCCACCTGACCATCCGAAGTGGGGGTATGATCCTTCGTTGATGAACATCTTTTCCACCAGAAGGTCATTCAGTAGGCATGGAGTTTCCCTCGATGTCACTTCTAGGGTAAGGAGAAGGTTTTGAGACCTCACAGGGGATGCTACCCACCACTATATCCACCGTTACCCCTGCCGCCATACTCACTCTGACCATGCCATGCCAGCAAGCATGACTGGTGCATCGCGTCCAAAGAGATCTTGGCGAGGGTTAAGTCCCCGTTAGGGACCATGATTTCTGCCTTTACGGACGACGGGGACCATGATTTCTTCCTTGTGGACGAACATCGAACAAGTTCGCCGGCTGAAATATTCTCCCAGGGGCCCGGCAAACATAAGAAAGGATGATCAAGCCTACCTGCAAGAAGCAACAAAATTAGAAAATTCGAAGCTTAGTGTACTTCGACAGAAAACACTAAGTGACAGACGCAGCTATTGCTGAGGACTTCAGGCGCAGGAATGGCCCATGCCTCTGCCAAACTTCTGTGGAGGCAGAAACAGACGCGAATCAAAGCTGTGATATACACGGAATTTGAACGCGATCTAGTTCCACACCCATGTCTAAAATGCAAGACACAAAGAGAATCAGACGCGAAAATTGCCGTCTCCCTGTCGGATGAACAGGAGTTGCAAGATTCAGGCCTGAGACCTCCAGTCTGAGTTGAGATTCTCCTAAGTTGACAGCCTTAAGACGCGAGCTCCATATGTAGAGCCTGCGGCCAGGTGTCTAAGTCTACTATACTCGCGTCTAGAGAAGTTTAAGTCAATAGCGCAACTTCCAAAAGAGGAAGGCACCAACTGACTTCAGGAGAAAATCCAGATGATGAATCTCTTTAAGAGAGATCAAAATTCAAACTTAGTCAGACTAAAAATATCATGGCAAGTCGGGACGGCGTACCCGCAGAGGCCTCTATTAAGAGTTGAACTCTCTGCATCGAAGCGCGGACATAAAAGGTGCTCAAGGAGACGCTTTCTTTATTGAAATCACTTGACAGTGGTAATCTTCTGAAGAGATCAAACAGAAACATGAAAGCTCTGGGTCATCTTCATCCATGGAGGCATGCCCTGGTAAAGTCCTTGAAGGAAGAAGATGGAGTCTCTCAGAGCACTCGCTGTTAAAAGAGAATAGTCCAAGTATGGGACTGCTAAAGGAAGGGGGTAAGGCCTATTTATAGGCGAGCCATAATGCCCATAATTAATGGCTCACTAATTAGAACCGTCGGCCTTAATGACCGCACGAGTGTCAAAGTCCAATGGAAGGCTGACGCGTGGAGCGTCGCTTCGGGAAGCGTCGAAGACGCAGATCTCCAACCGCCAGCGCCGGTTTGGCATTAAAAGGCATTAACGCCCAGGCCCAATGAAGAGCCGACGCGTGGATGGTCGCTCCGGGAAACATCGAATGGTGCGAGTCCCCAATCGTCAACAACGATTGGACGTTTAAAGATCCGATAAAACCTTTATGACAGGCTGCATGTAACGTCTGGGAAGTTGCACCAAAACGCAGGCATGAGAGCCGCGTTCAGGAAGCCGCGTCCCTTTTTCAAAAAACGGCGTCCTCCTTAAGAAAATTCTCTGCGTCTCTCGGAGTGATTCAAAGCTGTGTCCATCAACAAAAGGGACCCATTCTGGGGGTCTCAGTGGGAAAACGCATAATAAGAGGAAGCTGCGTCCGAGGCTTGAGTCTTCAGTAAAGAGGCCTATCAGATTCACAGGTACCTTGGAGTTGCGTCGACATGGCGAGATGATGATGGATTTGTACCGGTCAAAGACCCAGCGTCGCGTCCTCTTATATGTCTGCGCCAGTTTTAAGGAGCGTAAGACCACATTCTTGATGCATCCTGATTCCTGCGCCTGGATAAAGTTAAGGACTGCGGCCAGTGAGTCACACTCAAAGCTGCGTCTTTCGCGTCAACTTGAACCGCGTCTTCACTGGCAGGTCAAAGTCGCGTTCCTCAGAACCGCGTCTCTCTTTGGAACGACGTTGCGTTTCATCAAACAAACTTAGTTCTACCTAAGTCTGTTATTCACAGTCAGTAAGGGAGCACAACCAAAATCTGTGATTGATAGGTTGGATTCATCTATAGCGGGGCGATGAAGGTGGAACAAAAATTTTAACGACTTTTATTATCCAAATATGATAAAAGTAAATACAAACACTCTTGGTGAATAGAGTGTCCTTTTCTTTACAAAAAGGAAAAGAATAAGAAGGCTAAAAATCCTGATTCGCCAAAGAACGGATTTGTTCTCTAAGGCGATGTATCTCATGTTGACGCGCCTTCTCAGCTTCCATGAGAGCCTGGGCCCGTAGCTCCTCCTCGGATAAAAATCTCTTCGCAGCCAGCTGCACTCGTAGAGATTCCAGCTCGGAGGAATTAACAGAGAGATTTTCCTCAACTTGCGCCTTGGCAGCCTCTAATTCCGCTAGCCTTTTTTCGGAATTGGCCAACTTCTGTTCATTGATAGCAATCAAGGCCTCAGCTCTGGCTATGGTAGCTCGAGCATCGAGGATAACCTGCTTCGCAGCCTGCATGACCATCTCGGACTCCTTTGACTCGCCAGTTAACTTTCGATGGTCAGCCTGGAAACATTGGAGAAGACGGGTCATTTCAGCTATCCTTTCTTCCATCTCCCTTCGTTCTTTCTCTTAAGCAGCAAGGAGCCTGGTCAGAGTTTCCTGGGCCTCGTGAAATGAGCCAGCATTCTCCAGGGATCTAAGCTCTTTCAAGTCATGTCCCAACTGCTCCCCAGCAGCAGACACGCCTTGGCTGGTGAAGGACCTCCGGCTAAATTGATGTTCTCGACCAGATTTTCGAGAAACATCCGGGCGAATTCGAAAGAGCTATTCCCAGACAGAATGAGATCTATACATGATCGCATAGAGGCAAAGAACTGCTGCACCACTTGACGTGTCAGTTCCCCCATGGTATCACCGCCTGGGAAAATTTCTGCTGAAGTACTCCCTGATCTCCTTTCTATCACAGGGCGAGGGATGTAAACCGATTCTTCCGGTACAAGAGTCAGGCTAACGGCAGGTACGGCAGGAGCAGGGGTTACCCCGGTGCTTCTGGGGCTACTGTATCTGTAGAAACCTTCACGGCGGATGAAGTAACACAAGCCCGACCTCTTCAGGTTCCTTGGCCGAGGTTTGAGCTATACGGCCTTCCGGGGAGGCACTGACTGCCAAATCTTCTACCTGAGCTTCCTCGGTGCTCTCTGCAAATTACCAGAACATCAGCCACGACGGTAAAAGGAAAATATTCAAAGCATCAATGTTTCCTTACCAAGTTGGGGGTTCAAAGGTGGCGGGTTCTGGGGCGAATCTTGCAGAGTGGAGGCCTCCCGGACTTCGATAATTGCCCTCTCGTGAGGCACCCCAGCAATAGGAACCTCGACTCCCTCCTGCTGGGCCAGCTCCGTATCATCTCCTCAATATGGGAGGAAGCCGCGGCCTCGCTAACCGCGACCAGCCCTGCAATATGAAATCAAAAGGAAAAGAAAACGTCAAATTCTTTTCCCTAGTAAAAAGAGGAGCTAGATTAACAAAACGGCGGAAAGAGTACCTTCAGCAGAAGCAACTGCAGCTGGTGGTGACGCCGTCACCGGATCACGCCCATATATCTCCTCCTCCGAGATATGTGAGAATTTACTCGGATCCGGAAGAACAGGTTCATCGCCAAAATCGACCTCATCACCTGAATCATATCTATCCTCTCCGAATGATGAGGACGATAGTTCAACGTGAGAAGCCTCAGCAATCGGGGCCTTGTCGCCAAATACCCCAGTAGTAGGGCTGGGGTCAATTACCCGTGAGCTGGGCATTAAAATACCAGGGGACCCGGGCTGTTGTATCTCATCCCTCCTCTCTTGAGCCGAAGAAGACCCAGGCTGAGTTGAGACCCCTGTAATCTCAACGTCATCCCTGCTCATCAGGTCTACTTCGAGCTGCTCAGCTTCGTCAGCGGCGGTGGGTTCGTCAGCAAATTCCCCTTCTTCTAAGAATGCGGGGCCCCTGCTGCGCAATCCACGAGTGCGAACAAGAGGGGCACTATCCTCCTCTCCTCTTCCCTCTGCTCCTCAACACCAGAAGGGATGGCCTCGGACAAGGAAACTTCGCCCGCCAAGTCTCTCTGGGCCTTCTTGGGGGCAGGCTCAACGATGGAAGTAGAGTCCTGAGGACGCTTATGCACTGCCTGTCGACCCTTCGCTGCTCTCGGCTCCCCCCTTAACACCCTTCTGGCCTCCTTTTGAGCCGCCCGATATTCATCGACGCCTCGCGAGCGCTTTTTGGACCCCGACTTTGCTTCATAAGATGCATCGATACTCTCAATGCACGAGTACTCCGGCAAGAAGTCAGGCATTTGGTTGGCTTGGAAGTACCAGGTGCAGAAGCTGAGGCTTGTACAGCCTTTCGGTCCCTTGGGAGGCAGACGAAAAAGCGCTTCCATCCCTCCAGCCATGCTATAATACCAAGCCCGAGCACCTTCAAACAAATTCCCACCGAAGGCGAGATGAGCATTGGGGTTACCGACATATAACTGATCATAGCCGAACTGTCGGGCGAAGCGATTCGGCATGTATGGCTCGATCGTGCACGAATTCCCTTGCCGAAAAAGCATATACCCAGGCCGAATATTGACCAGCCACCAGAAAACTCCCGACGACAGTCTCGTGAAGTTGTCTGGACCTACCAGGTTGGCAAATTGATCCCCATAAGATGCACCAGTAATCTCGGGAAAGCAGCGATTGAGCTGGTAGTTCGAAGCAGCTAGAATGCACTTCCGAATGAAATACATATAAGTATTACACCAGCTTGAACTCTCCAACCGCTGTACGAAAGGGATAAACCCCTCACACCAAGACACCGGCGTCATCAGGGAGGGACAGTGCATAACGTACCAAGCCATAGGTACGTGTAGGGAAGCTCAACCTGAGGGTTGGGACGCTTTACCATCGGCCTCCCCTCTGAGTCAACCATCGGCTCACCCTGGGAGTCAACAACCTTCTCTACCCTGCATAGACCCTGAGTTAAGGCCGCAACCTGCTTTGAATACCGGCCGCCATGGCCGGGAGGAGGGCTATGGACCTACCATAAGCCAGGAGCACCGCCGGATACACCACGTCGGCAACGATTACTTCATGTGGCAGTGTCGGTACCACGCAGCGCTTCAACCACAACATTAGGAAGCCCGCTAACAGTGCCCGATTGGAAATAGGGGTCCGGGCTTGGTAATGAAAACTTTCGAAAATCGTGTCAGGTTTGAAAGTATCCTCATTCGACTCTGTGGTGTAGGAGTCTACAGAAGCCTTGATCCTGTCGGCAATCTCTTCGTCAGAGCTGGAAGCGAGTCGGGTCACTGGTTGGTCCTTCTGATTGACACCATTAAACAAGCAGCTTGCCCAAGACAGCTGCTTAACTCCCCTCGTCCTCCAAGAGGTTATCTGGCCGCAAATGTGAAAGTGACATAACACCTCCCAATAAGTCTCGTACACCCGAGGAAACTCTTTCTTCAAGAGGTGAAGCTCCTCAGAGGTTGGGACGTATTCCCCATAGGGAGTATCCCCAGCCCCGAGACTTCGTGCAGCTCATGCAGGGCAAGACCCATCTCTCCGACCGGAGTAAAGAATGTCCCCGTCAGAGGATTGTAACGCTCCAGGATCCCAAAGAAATTTGAGAACTCGGTGGAATACCATACTGTACGGCCCTGACCGCTTGGTACAACTCCACATGCTCCAACAGACCTCCAAGATCGGCAAGGACAAAGCTCACCATCTTGCCCCACCAGTACTTGTCAGTGGAATGAATCCACCCAAGCGGACGAAAATCAACCGGAAAGTCACCCCCCGCTTTCATGAATACATTAATGAAGGTGGTGTCGAGTTTAGGAGTTTCTCCTACTGGGTGCTCGGACCTGAGCAACCCAGGAAACAGGCCGAAAGCCTCCTTCTCATGACCAGCATTATATACCTTCCTAGAGCCCAGGGTGCCGAGAGAAACTTCAGGGACAGATCGGGTGATCGCCCACGCCATTGGCCAAGGGACAGACATATGCTGGAGATAAGATAGTGGGTACATTCTCTCCATGTTCGGAAGAAAGAACCTTCTACCCTCTATCTGACGAAGCCATTTATAATCTCCGTCATGCAAGGTATAGCCACCCTCGCTAATGTTGTCTCCGAAGAAGAAGGCAGGTTTCTTCATCGAAATGCGAGAATCCGTTGTGAATGCCGTGTTAGTCATGAGCTCCCGGCGGGTCGCCGGGTCAACTTTGGAGAGCCTCTCCCTTCGGTCCTTCGACTTGTCAGCAGTCACAGGAGCAGTCCTTTGCAGCACGAAGGTTGAATCGCGGTCAACACCACCTACGTGCCCGAAGTGGCACTTCTTGGAGAGTGGATTGGAGGAATATCGCACTGCATAAGAAAATGACACTTGATCAGAAGTCTAAACGAAAATGATTAAGTGTCTATAATTCAGACGCAGAAGAAATTCCAGACGCAGAAATTGTCAAAATCTCTGGACCTGAGGACCATGAGGCCAGCATGGAGTCCGCGCTTTGAAAATCCAAGACTTATGAAAAATCTCTAAGTACTTGAACTCAGGCACAAGATTCATGAAAACCAGCGTCTGATGTCACAAAATGCCAGAGTCAAGTCTGCGTCCGAATCTTTCATAATTAGAAACATTCTAAGTGATGAGTCCAAAACGCAAGGCTTACTGGGGCCCTGTGTTCAACAAACAAACGCATACTCAAGCAGATAAAAGCAGAAGGGTCATCAAACCCGCGCCTTGACCGCGTCTAAGAATCAAACACGATTTCGAATCCGCGTTGGCAGTTCTTCTTCAAAAAAGGGGATTTTAGAGTTATAAGAACTCCATAAACCCTTCTAATGGCGAAAATTAAGCCTGATGGGCGTTATACCTGAGATAGGGGCTTCCTGCAAGGGGGAACCGCCTCTTTGAATCTCAGTGGCGACCGCCTTTGAAGATGAGGCAGTTTGCTTGGCCTTGGGTGCCATTGCTAATCAAGAATCCGATGTTAGATGAAGAAGAAGAGAACAAAGAGAGCTCCTTTCTCAAAACCCTAACAGATGCACGCGAAGACGAAAGAGAGATTAATGATGACTCTCCCGATGACTGTTGCTATTTATAGGCAGAGATTCGCAAAAGATACGCGGCGCTTGGCTCGATTGACTCAACATCGAATCATCTTTTGACGCGTGGAAAGCGCATTTAATACAACATAAAGTTCATACGCCAAAGAGCAGATGTCCTGACGGTTCCGCAGGATAAGTGGCAGTGCACTCATGGCATGGTGCGGATTAGCACCCAACAGTCGCGCCTCTTCAGTGGACGCATCTCTTCAGTTAGGCCATTGTTGCGTCCAAAAAGTCACGTCTTTACTCCAAAAAGATGCGTCTCTCTGAAAGTTCGCATCCTTCCAATCAGGCCAAGAATCGCGTCTGTCTTGTAGAATATCAGTCGCGTTCTCATTCCAAAAGATGCGGCCCTATGAAAGTCGCAACTTTAAAGCTGGCGTTCAGTCCTTACTTCTGAAGAACAGTTCAGCAGTACACTGGTACAAGCAGACGACCGTCCACTCATGGCTCAAAGTGCACCCACGACAGACTTAAAGCAATCGGGGAGGTTTAGACTGTGCATCTAGACACTCAACACGATAAACTTTGGTGGCTTCAAAGAGTTCCACAGTACACTCACGAAGACCATACTCCAGAAAAGATCAAACCCGGAGCATTGACAGTCCAGTCATAAGGGTGAGCTCAGCTAGAGTCCAAAGTATTTCGAAATCCGTCCCACTTAACTGCGGAATGTCGAAAACTTTGGAGGGGGTTCTGTAGGCTGTCTAAAAATCACTAAAAGACAAGCCATTGAAAAGCAGAATTTTGGCCGCGTCTCAACACCAAGGCGAAAGGGTTCAAACCCGCGTCTCAGCATCAAGGCGCGAGGGTTCAAAGTCGCGTCTCAGCATCAAGGCGCGAGGCTCGACTGTCACGTCTCAGCATCAAGGCGTGAGGCTCGACAGCCGCGTCTCAGCATCAAGGCGCGAGAGTCGAAACCCGCGCCTCGGTTATAACTGCCCTAGTTATAGGGCCAGTCACCGCCCACATAGCGGGGAGGTTAACCCCCATTGTGGAGTATTTTTAGGGGGCACGTTCACCCCTGGTACCTCTATAAATAGCCTTGTTTGCTATTGAGAAGGGGTCGGTCGATTAGAGAGGAGAGACAGAGAAAGAGAGTCCAACTCTTCAGCTAGCTTGTTGTGCTCAAGTTAGTTTTTGCCGACAATCTCTTTGAGAGTTTTGGTCGACAGAGCTGTGTTACTCCGTCAACCGCCCAAAGAGAAGAGCCCCGGAAGATCTCAACGTTCACCCGGTCAACGGAGAACAAGATTCACTCTCCACCGCCACTTGAAGAACCCAGCCTTAAACAAAGGAGGATTCAAGACTCAACATCCTCCCTCCCTTGTAATCGGAAGACTGATCTGTTGTAATCTTCTATCCAATCAAAAGAATTTTGCAATCGAATCCTCCTTTTCCGACGCATACACCTAATTCGGATCAGAAAAACGAATTCAGAACCAGATGTGAAAACTGAGCCGCTGTAGCTGTATTATTCGACTAGGCCAATACCCTAGTCGACTAATTGCTTCTATTAGTCTACTAGGTATTTGACTTAGTAGACTAATCTGTAGCGAAACAGATTTTCTAACTTTTTGTTTGTATCATTGTCGACTAGGCCATTGCCCTAGTCGATTAGTCGTGGTTCCTCCTGTGCAATCCAACTTTGATACGACCGATACGCTCTCGTATTCGACACCATTGATTGCATCGATCTTTGGCTAACATTCAACAGAGTTTAAAAAACTCTATCAACAAGATTTTACCCTCTCTTTCCATAATTCTCCATCTCGGTGAAGATTTTTTAAATCTGAGCCAAACACAATATAACACAATGTTGACTCCAATTCGCTGCACCATTATGGTTGCCTACGTACTCATGCTCAACGGGAACAAGCCACACGTAGTTCATCTAAACGAGCTCCATTGAGCTCACGCAACTGGAAGGATATGGAGTAATTCTTTACAATGTGCAAACTTCAATCTCGAAACAACCTTGGTAAGCATATCAGCGGGATTCTCCTTCGTGTGAATTTTTTATAACTCAATGTCACCTTCATCAAGAATCTCCCAAACAAAGTGAAAACTGACATCAATGTACTTTGTCCTTGCATGATATACCTGATTCTTTACCAAATAGATAGCACTAATGCTATCACAATTCATCTTCAGCATATCCTGATCAATCTCCAAGTCGTCGAGTAACCCTTGAAGTCAAATTGCCTCCTTCATAGTCTCAGTCATAGCCATATATTCGGCCTATGTAGTAGACAATGTGACAGTAGACTATAAAGTAGAGCGCCAGCTGATCGTGCTTGAGATAATGTAAACACATATCCCGTTGTGGACCAGCGTTTGTCAGGGTCTCTTGCGTAGTCGAAATCAACATATCTGTTACACTCCTGCTTACTAGTAACATCCTTCTTGAATGCCAAACCAATGTCTATGGTACCTTTAATGTACTGAAGGATCTACTTCACTACCTCCCAATGACCCCTACTGGGATCGTGCACATATCTGCTAACTATTGAGATAGCTTGTGATAAGTCGGGTCTTGTACACACTATTGCATACATTAAACTACCAACTACACTAGCGTAGGGCACGTGGGTCATGTACTCATGCTCTTTAACAGCAATAAGAGACATAGTAGTTTTTAACTTGAAATGAGGAACTAATGGTGGACTTACAGATTTTGTATCATCGTTGATGTTGAATTTCTGAAGTACCTTCTTCAAATACCCCTTCCGTCTCCATGCCTAGCACCTTCTTTGCTTCACCCAGATCCTTCATCTCGAATTCAGAAGACAACTCTTTCTTCAATTTATCAATAGCAGATCTTTTTTTAGAAGCAATAAGCGTCTCATCCACATACAAGAGTAGATAGATGTAATCTCATCCAGGTAGCTTATTATAATACACACATAGGTCATAATGGCTTCATGTGTACCTCTTCCCTCTTATGAAACTATCAAAACACTTGTACCACTGCTTTGGAGATTATTTTAATTCATACAATGATTTCTTCAGTTTGCATACCATATTCTCCTTTCCTACAGTTTTGAACCCCAATGGCTGAGACATGTAGATCTCCTCTTCAAGATCGTCATGGAGAAAGGCGGTCTTCACATCGAGTTGATCAAGTTTCAACTCGTACTGTGCTACCAATGCCAACAAAATTCTAATAGACGGCTGTTTACAACAGTAAAGAATACCTAATTATAGTAAATGCCTTCTCATTGAGCGTAACCTTTAGCTACCAATCTAGTTCTGTGGCGTACAATGTCACAATATGAAGATCCTTGTTTCTTTGCAAATACTCACTTACAATCGATCGCCTTATTTTCCTTGGGTAACTCTGACAGTTCTCAAGTTTCGTTTTGTGTAGAGAACTCATCTCTTCCATCATGACATCCTTCCATATCTTGGACTCTGCACTGATTTCAGCTTCTTTATAAGTAGACGAGATTGCCTCCTCAACGACTGAGAGAGCATAGGCCACGATCATGTTAGTACTGAGCCAACTGGGCTTACGTGAATTTCTCTAAGTTCTTCCAACAATAATGGATTCTTAGACATTACCCATAACCTGTCCTTGATCCTTATCATTATCAGCATCCTGTTCGGCTACCTGATTATCTCCCTGTGTCATTAAGGGTGTGATCTCAAATGATACTGATCTTTCTAAAGATGGTGACATAGCATCACTCTCCACCTGATGCAATATCCTGTTGGCCGTCTGACTCTCCACCTGCTGAGAGTTTGTAGGCTTCACCATTGAAGCCTCATCAAACGTGATATCTCTGCTCAAGATAAATTCCTTGTCCTTTGGATCCCAAATTTTGTAACCTTTTACTCCTTTATTGAATCCTACGAACACATTTTTTCTCGTCCTTAGGTCTAACTTATCTTCCTTGACATGATAGTAGGCTGGATATCCAAATACATGTAACAAATCATAATCCTAAGCAACTTTCCCTGACCAAACCTCTGGAGGAGTTTATCTCCTATTGCAGACAAAGGCAACCTGTTAACGAGATGGAAAGCATACGCCAATGCCTCAGCCCAAAAAGATTTCAATATGTCGGCATTAGATAACATGCAACGGACCTTCTCTAGCAAGGTCATGTTCATCTTTTTAGCTACCCCATTTTGTTGCGATGTTTCTCTTACTGTGAAGTGCCTTTCTATGCCCTCATTGCGACATAGCTGTAGGAAAAGATCACTTGTATACTCTCCTCCGTTGTCTGAACGGAGTACCTTGATCTTTTTCCCGTATTCTTCTCCATATTATTCTTCCACTCTACAAACAACTCTAGGACTTTTCTTTTGTGCTTCATGGTATATACCTAATATCAACTAGAGTAATCATCTATAAAAGACACAAAATAATGGCTACCTCTAATAGATGTCGTCTTGGTAGGTCCCCAGACATCTATGTGAACATAATTCAGAATTCTCTCGGGACAATAAGTTGTGGTGCCAAATCTTATCTTGGTCTTCTTTCGATGACACAATATTCACAAAATTTCAATTTACAGGTAATGACGCCTTTCAATAAATCTTTCTTTACAAGAGCTTGCAAAGACTTTTCTCCTGTATGTCCGAGCATCATATGCCAGAGTTGGGTGCAATTATTATTTGAATTTGTAAAAGTCGTCACTTGCCCTGTAACCGTACTACCCTTCAAGTAGTAAATGTTATTGCATCGGACGCCCTTCAAAATAACCATCGAGCCTTTAATCGTCTTGAGAACTCCATCTACTTCTAAGGCATCAACATAGATAAGATTCCTTTTTAGTTGAGGTACATACCTCACATCCTTCAATTCCCGCACCATCCCGCATCTTGACTAAGATAGTGCATATCCCTTCCATATGACATGGATGATCATCATCCAAGACAATGGAACATCCATCTAGTTTCTCAAAATTAGAAAACCAATCCATGTTGGGACACACATGATAGGCAGCTCCTGTATCGATCATCCACTCAAAATCACCTGAGTAGCCTATGGTAGAAGTAGTGACTGAGAATGAAAATACCGATGAGTCTGAGTCTGATCCACCTGCCTATGAAGTATCAGCTTGTGTACTGATCACATGTGAGAGATTTGTCTCGGTCTTCGACTCCCTCTCCTTATCTTTGGTCCTTGGACAATCAACCTTTCAGTGCCCTAGCTTTTTACAGAAGGCACACTGGTTCTTCTTCAGATCTTTGGACCCTAGTCTGGACATTGATCTCTCACGAACATCTTTGCCCTTCTGATTGGAACCTCTGCCTCTTACTACTAATGTGCCTGCTGATGTACTAGTGGAAGAAGATTGTTTATCCTTCTTCCTCACTTCATAATTTACAAGAGCAGCCGACACATTATTATAGTTAAGTGATTTTCTCCCATTAATCAAGGTGAGGACGAAGGTCTCATACTCTTCATCAGGAAGAGAATTTAAAAGAATTAATGCCTTATCCTCTTCTTCGATGTTCACACCACATTTACCAAATCTGTAAGAAGTTTTGTGTAGTCGTTTATGTGCTCAGTAATAGAGAGTCTCTTCTTCAACTAGAAACGATAAAGCCTCCTCTTTAGAAGCAGTCGAAACTCGATACTGTTCGTTAGATATTTCTTCTCAAGAACCTCTCACATCTTCATTACAGACGTCTCATATAGCACATGATACTTGATGTCTTGTGTCAAACAAGACCTATAAGACCACACGCCGTCCTATTCATCTTGTCCCAATCCTTTTCAGAAGCCTCCTTCGATTTTTCTTTCAATTGTAGAGTATTTTCAAGATTTGATGTCGTCAATGCATCTATCACTTCACACCTCCACATCCTAAAATTGTTCGTGCCATCAAACATTACCACATCGATCTTCATCGGATGTGGGTTCAAAGATTTCACTGTGGATTGACTTTCTCCAGCCATCTTCTCAATAGATTCCTTAACACAATGTGAAGAACAATTAGTGAAAACAAATTCAAATAGGAAAGATCCGATCTTTACCTCCAAACGAAATAATAGACAGTCTCCAAATTGATTTGCTCCACCGGAACGAAAACTCCCCGTCGAACCTGAAAAGCTCTGATACCACTTGTTGGGAATCCCAACAACAGAGAAGATGACCACTGAAGAATAGCCAATCCATCACACGAACAATTTAAATAAAGAAAAGACAGAGAGAACACAAGATTTAATAAGGTTCGACAATTTGCCTATGTCCTCGGGACAAGGGGAGAGAGTTCTTATTGAATCAATCAATTACAGGTTACAAATATTGGGGACACTACCCCTCCTTTGAAAGTACATCTTGAGGGGGGTGAATAGGTGTAAGGTTAATCTAATGATAAATAATGCGAAATTTAAAACAAATAGCTACACACTTAGTGTAACCAAAGAGTGTAGCCGAATTTCCGGTGAAGGGCTCTGAACTAACTCCTCTAAATTCCTCTAAATAAGAGTTGAGGTGCTATGTAAAGCTCTCCTGGTTTAACACAAGTATGGCACGCAATCAAACCCAAGTGTGTGTGTGTGTGTGTGTGTGTGTG
Source organism: Agave tequilana (assembly GCA_038442645.1). NCBI lineage: Eukaryota > Viridiplantae > Streptophyta > Magnoliopsida > Asparagales > Asparagaceae > Agave > Agave tequilana. Next base: position 8,930 of record JAVJIF010011713.1, on the reverse strand, counting down.
TATGAAATGAACAATATAAGAGAGAGAGAGAGAGAGAGTAAGAGATAGTGGATCAAACGCAAACAAAAGGATATGTTTCGAGGTTTGAGCACCCAACTCTACGTCCCCGCCTTCACACAGAAGGATTTCGACTATATCGTCCATACAGGACTTCCCACACAGGGAACCTCCACTGAGGATTTGGGTAATACAAACGGGGAGTACACAACTCCTCTCTCCAACAATACAACCTCTACACAAGAGGCAGGGCACAACACAAATCACCTCTACACTTAGAGGGATGGGCACTTAGCCAAACAACTATCAACCTTACACAAGAGGGATAAGACACAAAGCCACCACTCAACAATCACCTCTTCACTAAGAGGGATATCAACACAATCACCTCTCACTAGAGGGATATCGCAAAGAAAGGAGGGATTACAACACTTGGTGGTATCAACAACCACAAATCAATTTTCCCACAAAAATAGATCCTAATAGATAGGATAGATAGATAAGCTCAAGTGTGAGAAAATAAAGTATTTGAATCAAAGTAAAACACTTGGGAAAATCTCTAAATAGATATAGAAATCAAGACCAAAAACCAATTTCCAAAAGACTCTCTTTTCTTTGAATTTTCTAACACTTTAAAAAAAATAAAGATAAAATCTTTAAACCCAAAACTCTTTTAAAACTTGCTGTTAAAACACTTAAGAAGATGAGAATTTTACTTTTGAAATTGTTAACTAAAACTGCTCAAAGAGGTGGGTATTTATAGACCCACAAAAATTCTGCCTGTTGCAATCTGGAAAAGCCCAGATTGCCCTTTCGGTCGAACGGCCGGTCGACCGGCCAACGGTCATTTTTCTGACCGTTGTGCCTCCAGTCGACTGCCTGGTCGACCGGCCCCCACCCGAGAGTGGGGTGTGATTAGTCTCTAATTTTGCATAATTTTCATGACATTCTCATATTTAGTTCATGTAAAATTCTGCTAATAAAACCTTGCTTGCTTGATCCTAGGTCCATGGTGTGCAAATGAAGAAGAAAACCTAAATCACCATTTAATTGGTGATTAAAGGCCTACCAATTAGCCATTGACTTTAGAGTGAAGATTTTGTCAGCCCAGGGTGTCAAATCGTGAATCCAGGAGATCAAATGGACAGGAGACAGTCTGAGCAGCACGCTGCCCAAACGCTGGCGCGCGCAGCCCTATCTTGGCTGGCCGCGTTTTCGCGGCCATCTTGTAGCGCGCGCCAGTGCTTTGGGGCATGGGTCACCCCCTGGCCCCCCTTTCCCTTGGTGCCTATAAATACCCCCCAGGGTTCTTCAATTAAAGCAGATTCAGAGAATATAGTTGTAATTTGTGTTTGTTGTTAGGAATTGTAGTTACTTTAGTTTGCTTCTTCTAGTTTTAGTTTTAGCTATTAGAGTGAAAGAGAGAGAGAGAGAGAGAGAGAGAGGTGTAAGTGTTGTATTTGAAGGGTGACAAGCTAATACAAGTACTACTTCTCTTCCTTCTTTCAATTTACTTGTGCTTTCATTTGGTTTTTACTTTCTTGTTGTAGTGTAACTTCCCTTCTCTCTACTTCTTTTCTTTTTGTTGCTTCTTTTCTTATCATGTCTAACTAACTCTACCATTGCATGGCTAACTAACTACTAACCCACTAATTTCTAACTTCTTGATTGATAACCCAAATGAGTTAACAGTGTCAAACAAGCCTTGTGCAAACGAGAGCTATGGCATCTTAAGACGAGGGTTCTAACTCTAACTTACCTACAAGTGTTTACCTCCTTATATTTCATACTTAAATGGTTTTTGATGATCTATGGGTGTTGTACTTTGCTTGTTGTTGTAAGTTAGAGACTTTCCTTTTAACTTTGTCAATACCATTAGTGCACTCGTGTCTTCTCGTATTCTCGCCTTCTATTGAATCTTGATATGGGAATGTCCGAGTTTTTACCGTGTAAAACTAAGTTATAGGAAGAACTTTCACTCGATTTTCACGTGAATAGTTCCAATGCATAAGGGTTATACTTGCCTATGATCCATCGTGAGGCTACATCTTCAAGAAGTTAGGAATTAGTGGGAGCAATTAGTAGAAAGTTAGCCATGCGCCTTTACCATTAAGAAAAACCCACTTTTACAAACCACCAAAACCTTTTCCAACAATTCTTGAAATAACTTGTTTTCACTTTTCAATTCTTTATTGAAACAAAGCACTTTCTTTCTTCTTGAACTTTGAAGCCGCATCAAGCTTCCATCGCTCTCCCTCCTTGTGGATACGACTCGTATAGCCACTTCGCTACTACGGAAGAATCGCAAAAGCAGTAACATCAACCCACACTCTTTTTACTTATTCTTTTACTTGCTTTTTGCCGATCAAATTTTGGCGCCGTTGCCGGGGAGGGAATGGCTTTGTTGTTCAATACTAAAGATTGTTCTTTGTTTTTGTGTGTAGGAGAAGTACCAAGGAGCTCACTATCACGGGAAGCGAAAGAGGTGGCCAAGGACATTGCGCGAGGATTCATTTGCCCTCGAAAAAATTCGTGTAAAAGCGAGTTTTTCCAATTGAAGTACTAACAAACTCGTTTGCAGGGTTGCCGAAAGCCGCTAAAAAAATTGCTTTCTAAATTTTTAGTTTCCTTGGATGCTTCACCTTTATGCATGTATAATAAACTCAACAGAAATTCACTTGTTGCTTAATTGAAATTTGGATTAGACTTTTACTTTTAGGGCATGTGTCTATTCTATTCATTTTAATTTCTGTTGAAGAGTGCTGGAGAAAAGGTACATGTGCATTCATATAGAATAGGACCAACATTTTGGAGTGATTTATCGCTTTGAGTGTTACCTTGTTGTGAATAAATTGTACACTTGCACAATTGATATTAAGGACAAAACCCAAATAAAAAAGATAAGGTGGGGATTTCATCACCCTTCCTTAGCCCAAAAATCATCTCCAAGTGCATTCACACTATCCCAAGCCTTAACTAAAAATCAATAGACGTTGGCCCTAGGGACATCTCGGACTCACTAAGAGATTAACTGAGGTTGAAAATTGCAAGAACTATACTCCTGCAAAATCGGTGTCTAAGGAAAGTGGATTGAGAGGCAAAGCCTCGAAAGCTCCGTGGTTTGGCGTAATTAGGCCCGTGGCTCACGCCTGGATACCTCCCCCGAGCTTTACCCTTTCCTGGCCGATTAGCTTGTAGTCGAGTTCCTACAACAACCTTCCCCAGAGAATCGACCAGTTAGGAGTCGTCTAGGTCCAGGTACCTTAGACTGAGGCTTGGTGGTTGTTTTTCTCTTCTTTTGTTTGTTTTTGTTTTTTTTGATTGTTTGTTGTCTTCACGTTGTTTGTGGTGTGCTGCATGCAAGAGTGGGTGAGAGATCCGTTAACTTCTAGATTAACTAGAAACACTTCTCTACCCTTGCATCCAGAACCGGTGATGGCGTCATTTCAGGATAGATTTTACCCAATCAGAACCTCATTGCCATCCTGTATAAAACTTCCTGAAGCAAACGATAATAATTTTGCGTTAAAGCCCCAAATCATTAACACTCTTCCTAAATTTCATGGTTTAGAATCAGAGGACGCATACTTCTTTGTTAGAAAATTTGAAGAAGTGTGCCTCATGATGCGTATACCCCAGCTAGGAGACGATGCCTTTAGGTTACGTTTCATCCCTTTTTCCCTAAAGGACCTAGCGAAGAAATGGTTGTACAGTTTGGCAGCAGATTCAGTCACGACATGGGATGATTTAGTCAAGGCCTTCTTGAAAAAATTCTACCCAATTCACAAAACTACCCTCATTAGGAAGAACTTCATGCAGTTTAGGTAAGAACCGAGTGAACCATTTTGGAGATATTTTGAGCGATTCAAAGATCTCCTAGCTCAGTGTCCTCATCATGACGTGGAGAAATGGCGTCAGTGCCAGATTCTCTACGATGGTCTAGACTATCAGACAAAGGTCCTTTTAGAAACAATGTGTCAGGAAGGGTTCTTGCAGAAGGATGAGAATCAGGGTTGGGATTTATTTGAGGATTTAGCTGGGAAAACCCTACAATGAGAGCCAGCCTCGGAGAAATCTAGGAATTCACAATCTATAGCTTCAAGAGGAGGGCTCCTATCTCTAGAATCATCCATAGCTGCCGAGGCTAAGATTGCTACCCTAATAATAAGGATAGAGGCTCTGGAAACAAAAGAGCCTGCCAATGTCAACCAGATCAACCCATCACTAATTCACAATCTGGGTTGTTCATACTGTCAGGCACTAAACCATGTCTTTGAAGAGTGCCCTGTTTTTCATACCCAACAAGTACCACCAGAACACCTGAACGCGGCTTACTCACGGCCGCCACACAACCCCTACTCACAAACATACAATCCGGGTTGGAGGAATCACCCTAATTTCTCCTGGGCACAGAACAATCCTCCCAGGCCTAATTTCTCCAACAATTTTCACCATCCTACTCCTCCACCACCTTTTCCCAGTCAAGCCCCATCTTCCTCCTCCCAAAGCTCTCCAATGGAAAAGAAAATCAGTAAATTGGAGGAGAGCATAGAGGCTTTCATGAAGTCCCAAACTGCTTTCATGCAAAATCAGGGACAAACTCTGAACAATCATTCACATGTCATATCGAGATTGGAAATGCAGATGAGCCAATTAGCTAGCTCCCTAAGTGAAAGACCAAAGGGTACTTTGCCTAGTCAGCCACTAGTTAACCAAAAAACCTCCAATCAAGCATATGAAATTCAGGATCCATCGATCAACCAGTGCAATGTTGTTCACACACTGCGATCTGGAAAGAAGGTAGATAACCAGGTCTACCAATAGAAAAGTCCAGTCCAACCTGATCCTACTCCAGCCTCCACCTCTGCTAGTTCTTCCCAAACTGCTCCTCAAACATCTGACGAGGACAAAGCTGCTAAACAAGTTCATAAGCCTGTAGCACCCTTTCCCAATAGGCTTAGGAACAACAATAAGAACATGCACATGAAAAAGATGCTAGAGATGTTCAACCAGGTCAAATTGAATGTGCCTCTTCTTGACGCTATCCAACAAGTCCCAGCTTATGCAAAATTTCTTAAGGATATGTGTACTAAGAAGAGAAAGACAAATGTGCCCAAGAAAGTGTTCTTGGCAACCAATTTAAGTGAGATTTTGTCTGGTCCCATTCCGATGAAATACAAGGATCCCGGATGTCCCACCATTTCCTGCACCATAGGACAGACTGGAATCAGTAGAGCACTTCTTGACCTGGGAGCAAGTATCAACTTGCTACCTCTCTTAGTATGCCAGCAACTTGGGTTGGGCGAGCTAAGCCTAACTTGAGTCACCATTCAGCTAGCTGACCGATCTGTGAAGATCCCGAAGGAAAAATCACAGACGTCCTTATCCGGGTCGGGGATTTCATCTACCCCGTTGACTTCATTGTGCTTGAAACCTAACATGTGTCCAATCTAAGGTCTCAAACTCCTGTCATATTAGGGCGCCCATTCCTTGCTATAGCTAATGCCATTATCAACTGTAGGAACGGGTCCATGCGATTGACTTTTGGAGACATGACTAAGGAAGTCAATGTCTTCAATCTTGGAAGACAACCTAGGGATGTCAATGATCAGACGTTTGAGGTCAATTCTATTGAAAACCTGACCAGTGAGCATGAGGAAAGCATGGAGACAAAAACTGAGGCAGAGTTTGATCTGGAGGCTGAGGATTTTAATCTAAACTAGATCATAGATTCAGCAGTGGATTGGGCGTCAAGCCCAAGTGTACCTCATCATAGGATTGAAAGCCCAGAGATTGCCTCCAATGAAGCAACATCTTCCCTAGAGATAAAATCCCTGCCTGAACACCTCAAGTACGCCTACCTGGGCGGAAAGGACACCTTGCCAGTCATCATAGCATCCCACCTGACTGAGCAACAAGAGGACAGCTTAATGTCTATTCTGAAAAGACATAGGGAAGCCATTGGATGGACGATGAAGGACATCAAGGGAATAAGTCCAGCCATAGTGCAACATAGAATCCATTTAGTCGATGAAGCAACCCCTAGGAGGGACCCACAACGCAGGCTTAACCCTCTCATGCAAGAGGCAGTTAAGGCTGAAATTCTGAAATTATTAGATAATGGGATCATTTATCCCATTTCTGATAGCCAATGGGTTAGCCCTGTTCATGCGGCTCCAAAGGAGGCTAGCTTTACGGTGGTAGAAAATGAGGAAAAATAGTTGGTACAAACAAGACTGCCTACCAAGGTTCGTGTTTGTATCGACTACAGAAAGTTGAATGCAGCTACCCGTAATGACCACTTCCCGCTAACCTTCATCGACCAAATGCTTGATCGTTTGGTTGGACATGAGTACTACTGCTTCCTAGATGGGTACTCGGGATACAACCAAATCCCCATTGCTGCAGAAGACTAGGAAAAGACCACGTTCACCTACCCGTTCGGAACCTTTGCTTATCAACGCATGCCTTTTGGATTGTGCAATGCTCCCGCAACATTCCAACGGTGCATGCTTAGTCTTTTCTCCGACATGGTAGAACGTTTTCTTGAGATTTTTATGGATGACTTCTCCATCTACGGAGATTCATTTGATCAGTATCTTCATCACCTAGAGTTATCATCACCTAGAGTTAGTGCTACAAAGATGCAAGGAGAAGAACCTAACTCTAAACTGAGAAAAATGTCACTTCATGGTGAGACAGGGGATTGTCTTGGGCCATGAGATTTTGAGGAGAGGCATAGAAGTGGACAAGGCTAAAGTAGAAGTGATAGCTAAGCTTCCACCACCCAGAAGCATCAAGGATATTAGATCCTTTCTAGGGCATGCTGGGTTCTACCGACGGTTCATTAAGGATTTTAGCAAAATCGCTAGGCCCTTAACCAACCTGCTCGCTAAGGACGTGCCCTTGATTTTAACGACGAATGTTTCAAGTCATGGGGGAAGCTTAAGCAAGAACTTATTTCTGCGCCTATCATTTCTGCTCCTAATTGGGCCCAGCCGTTTGAAATCATGTGTGATGCATCTGATTTTGCTATTGGCATTGTTCTAGGCAAACGCATCGACAATAGGCAGCACGTGATTTATTACTCGAGTAGGACCTTGAATGACGCCCAACAGAACTATACAATGACTGAGAAGGAATTCTTGGCCGTTGTCTTTGCGTTAGAAAAGTTCAGGCCCTACTTGTTAGGTTCGAAGACGGTGATTTTTACAGATCACTCGGCTCTGAAATACCTCATGACCAAGAAGGAAGCAAAAGCCTGATTGATTCGGTGGATCCTTTTGCTTCAAGAATTTGACTTGGAAATCCGGGATAAACGAGGTATAAAAAATGTGGTCGCTGATCATCTCTCACGAATTCCGAACGCACCAATCATACAAGCTCTGATCAACGAGGATTTCCCAGACGAGCACATCCTGGCCATTCTTAAGGAACCCTGATATGCGGACATTGTTAATTACCTGGCCACTGGACAATTACTCGCTGACTGGACAAAGCAAGACCAATACCGCTTCTTTGCCCAAGTAGGGTACTTCTTCTGGGAAGAACCGTATCTTTTTAAGTATTGTCCCGACCAAATTATTCGACAATGCATACCAGAGGAGGAACAGAGAAGTGTGCTCAGCTTTTCCATGACCTTGCATGCAGAGGACACTTCGGTCCCCGTAAGACTGCAGAGAAGATTCTACAAAGTGGGTTCTACTGGCCCACTTTGTTCAAAGACTCATAACATTTTTGCAAGTCACGCGCAAATTGTCAGAAAATTGGGAAAATTTCAAGAAGAGACATGATGCCCCTGAACCCGATCCTTGAGTTAAAATTTTTGATGTTTGGGGTATCGATTCATGGGGCCATTCCCCAGTTCCTTCGGCAACCAGTTCATTTTGGTTGTTGTAGACTATGTCTCTAAATGGGTAGAAGTTGTGCCAATAAAGACAAATGACAACAAAGTGGTTGTCAAATTTCTTAAAGAGAACATCTTCTCCCGATTTGGCACCCCTCGAGCGATAATTAGTGATAATGGATCACATTTCTGCAACAGAGTTTTTGAAGCTCTAATGCAAAAATATTCCATCAATCACAAGTTGTCTACTCCGTATCATCTCTAGACAAATGGGCAGGTCGAAGTCACCAATCGACAGATCAAGCTCATTCTGGAAAAGACTGTCGGACAAAACCGAAAGGATTGGTCGGTCAAACTCAATGATGCATTGTGGGCTTACCGCACTGCTTTTAAGACAGTTCTGGGGATGTCTCCTTATAGAATCGTGTTTGGAAAAGCCTGTCATCTGCCAGTAGAGTTAGAACACCGGGCCATCTGGGCCATTAAGCAGCTCAATTTTGATTTGAATAAAGCCGGTGAGCTAAGGAGACTGCAGATTTCAGAATTAGAGGAGATACGGAATGAAGCCTTTGAGAATGCTCGGATCACCAAAAGCAGGACAAAACTTTTCATGACCAGATCATAAGCTGGAAGAGCTTTGCTCCGGGAGACAAGGTTTTGCTATACAATTCTAGGCTTCACATTTTCGCGGGGAAACTGAAGACTCGTTGGTCCGGACCGTTCATTGTGCGCACTGTTTTCCCACACGGTGCTGTGCTTATTGTATACCCTAAGAACAACACGGAATTAAAGTGAACGGGTAAAGATTGAAGCTCTTATTGACCACTGAGCCTATGACTCCGGATGAGAGTGTGCTGACTCTTTGTGCCCGTCATACACCTAGCCACCACAACTAAAAAACAAATAAATAAATAAAAATAAAAAGTACAAAAAAATTTGTTTATATGCTTACCCCCCTTACATTCTTTTTGACAATTCTTTAGCCTATTCGCGCTTGGCCGGCCCGAGTCCACGACGACGGTGACATCATTTCTTCACCCTATTTATTGCATTTGCATTACTTATGCATTCATTGAGAACAATGCAT